>JAOXNZ010000030.1:23830799-23841800 GCA_028566095.1 Kryptolebias brasiliensis
TTTCACAAGGTTTATTTGGAAACAATTTAATTTGTAAGAGCATAAAATTTATTTCAAGTGATACCAATATCACATAGCTTGATTTAATTACATTAAAGCATTTTAAAATCAAAGATCCCGGACTTATTAAATTTACACTGAACAATGTGAAAAGTTGTAACCTGTCACAAAAACTGACATTTTGCCTTAGTCAGGCCAAAAATTCAATTTTGCAGCTCAAATGTAAAGAAATAAATTACAAATACAATTCTGGGTATTTTCCCTGAACATTGGTGGTGCACACTCCCAAAATTTCAATTTACTAGTCAATAAAGATGGATTTTTGAGGGGATAATTCAATGGGGTTTTGAACACAATTCTGGAAACCACTGAAGTCCTTAGTACAAGCCAATATATTGTTGAATTATAATAAACTGAATACAGACAATACACAAATCCCATTGGACCAACTGAACCAGCTTCAGACACAGCAGCCGTATAAAACATCAAAGCTAAGCCATATATAAGAAATCTGTAATGCACCGTTAGTTCACCCACAATATAAAGTTTTAAAATCGAAAGTAATATTTAAATTATTTAGTAGGGTTATTTAATAGGTAGACCAGAATCTGCTTGTCAAAACTATTTTAAACCACTTGCAGTGTTTTCTCCTGTGCAGTCATTTGGGGGGGGAAAAAAAAACTTGTCTGAAGACAGCAGTCGTTCAAACGCCAATGGCTGCAGCTCCCCTGTGACAACCCCCTCCAGTCCACTAGGTGTCTGTTGTTTTTTTCTCTTTCAGGGAGCAGGCGGACGGTTTGGCTGCCTAAATGAGGACACCCGGGCTGGTGTTAAAAGGCCTGCTTCCAGCCGGTTACAACCCTACTTGTTTGGTTTGGCCTCCAGATTAGATCTGGTTGGAGCGGGCAGCAGTGCTTGTGTGCACATTCCTCAGATGGCCGGTTGTTTATCAATCCTCACAGAGCTATTTTTGTAGAAATAAATTATCTTTCACATAGATCTGCTCGTCTGCCTCCCATTTTTTGTCGTAGCCTTTGAGTCAGGTGTGACAAATGGGGGCTTGTCAGTTTGAAACCGGATTATTGGAGATCAGCTGTCAGGTATGTGTGCGTTTTGAGTTGTGAACTCTGTTTTGTTGGGAGATGTTGGCGAGTCCCATGCAGTCTAGTAAGTCATGGTGGTTCTGTCCCTGTTAAGCCTAAAGAGTTCCCTTACGGAGTTTGTTGTGGGAGTGGGGTTTTAGTGTGTTGTGAACGTGGCTAGAGCATTTGTCTCAGGAGCACATTCAGAGCTGCAGGTAGGTTGCCATTTATTGGTTGCCTTACTGGGCTCTCGGGCATAAAAACGTAAAAACCCACAAGTAACATCTGAAGACTAGGGGAGAGCTTAGTTACATTTTGGTTGAGGTAGTTAGTGGGATGGGGCTGCTGTGACGTTGTGGCTGTGTGGGGGTTGTGTGAGCGCAGGGTGTTATAGGTAAGTTTGAAATTTGGGGCTTTCTTGTTTTGTTTGTATGGATAACTGTGTTAGTGACATGGATACTGTTGAGGATTTTTTTGAGAGATCCGTCTGAGGAGGGGCTTTAGCGCTGCACTCGCGATCAGTTGTTAAAAATTGCTGATCATTTTAAATTGGAGGTCAGTGATAAGCAGTCTAAGGAGAGTATGAAAGCTATTATTAAGGCTAATTTGATTGACTCTGGGATGATTCAACCAGTTAAGTTGCAGGTTGCTGGTCCAATGTTGAAAACTGATGTCTTTGATGCTAGTTTAACTTTTGAACAGAAGCGGGAGTTGCTTTTGCTGCAGGCTGGGATAGAGCAGAAAAGGTTGGAAGTGAAAAAAATTGCAGCTCTCCAGGTGGGTCGAGAAAACAACTGCCGTGTGGCCGCCGCAGACACAGGAAAGCACGACCTCGAAGCATCCCACCAATCGTAATCCCAGTATTGCACTGGCTCCCGAACACCAACCGCGAGGACCCCAGAGGACAGCGCCGAGGGTGCATCACCACAGCACATATTGAGGAGAGGAATCCGCCGCAACCACCTGGCACGGTGATCAGTGCCAGAACTCCATAGATGTGAAGCTAGTCTGCGTTTTACCTGGATGCCGGAACAAGAGCCACATTTCGTCAGTTTCCTCCACGGTGCCTGAGACAGCAACAAGTACTCGGGTGAGTCAGGCAAACAAACAAAGAGAGGAGGAAAAGTTTGTTTGTACTTTCCCCAATCACTAAAAAGAGATTCCATAGACTCCTTTATACCAAAAAGAGAGCTACGGTAATAGATCAAAAGAGGAGAAACATAACCGATAGTCGAGCTGATATGACCACATATATTGCATAAACAATTAGTAAAGATTTGCATAGGAGGCAAGCAGCGGCAGTGGCGTGACCAGACACAGGCGCCATCTTTCCAAGGGGAGGTGGTCAATTCCTTGTGGCAGGTCATGTGAAGGGGGAGGATGGCATTGGTCGTGATCTGAATAACAGTAGGTCAGAACGGGTTGCAAGTGGTCATGTACACTTTGACCCAACCGAAATATGCCACTATTGCATAGCTAAGGGTCATTGGAAGCGTGAATGTCCTAAATGGGGTGCTCAAGTTAAATCTACTGCTTTGACTGCCTTTGAAAAACATGTTGGTTTTGTCTCCTCTTCTAAACAGTTGCAAGTTGGAGGGAGGTGCAGTTTGGATCAGGTGGATTTCTCAGCTTTTATCTCAGACAGCCATATGTCCCTGGTGGGGAGTGATACTAGTGTGCCAGTAGAAACTTTGAGGGATATTGGGGCTTTTATTCATATATTGTGAGCTCTGTATTACCCTTTTCTGAGGAAACTAACACTGGAGACCATGTCTTGATGCGGGGAATGAGGCTAAGGATGCTACCAGTTCCACTGTATAAACTGACATTGAACTGTGGGTAGGTTCATGGGGAGGTTATTATAGGTGTGCGCCCTGCACTTCCTCTTGAGGTGGTGGTGGAAAAGGGGTGTTATTCTTGGCAATGATCTTGCTGGAAGCCGGGTGTGGGCTGATTGTCCATCACCATGCATAGTAACCTTTTCACCTGTTACAGGGAAGCCAGATGAGAGTGCTCAGTGCTTTCCTGGGGTTTTCACAGCCTGTGCGGTGACACGAGCAATGTGCTGTACGGAGTCGGAGTCTATTCCTGACCTTGAAGGTGGGGGAGCAGGTGAAAGTGAGTTTTTCTCTGTAGACATCCCTGATTTCCTTTTGTCTGTTTCTCGCAGTGACCTGATGGCAGAGCAGAGAGTGGATCCTTCTCTTCATCATCTGTTTGACCAGGTTCTCACTGATGAGGAGAGTGTTGCAAATGGATACGTGCTGAAGGATGGAATGTTGGTGCGGACATGGTTGGCACATGGAGAAATCTTTGTTGGTGATCCGCTCTGGCAGATTGTCATTCCCTCTAAGTTTTGTAGTGAAGTGTTAGGGGCTTCCAATGATCAGTACGGGCATCTGGGGGTACACAAAACTTATAATTACATCCTGCGTTACTTTTTCTGGCCTCGGTTAAAAAGGGATGTGTCAGAATATATTAGAACCTGCCATACATGTCAGATGATAGGGAAACAGAACCAGAGCATTAATTGTATCCAATTCTGGCAATTATGCAACTACATCAACACCTCATTATTGATTGTGTTGGTCCTTTGCCTCGTTCTAAGGCTGAGAGTAACTGTTTGCTGAAAGTACTATGTCAGACTACAAGATATCCAGCCGCGTATCCACTTCGTACTATTACGGCTAGGTCTGTGGTGAAGGCTCTGACACAGTTTATTTCTATTTTTGGTATTCCAAAAGTAATTTATTATGATCAGGGTTCAAATTTTTCTTCTCATTTATTTGCTCAGACTTTGAAACAGTTGCAGGTAAAACATAATCAGGCTTCTGCATACCATGCTCAGAGTCAAGGTGCTTTGGAGAGATTTCACCAGACATTAAAATTCTTGCTGTGTAGCTACTGTGTGGAGTTAAATCAGGACGGGGAGGATGGCTTGCCATGTCTTCTGTTGGCTGCTTGTGAGGTGGTGCAGGAGAGCACTGGATTTAGTCCAAACGAGCTTGTTTTCGGACACACAATGCGTGGGCCACTCAAATTGTTGCATGATGCTGTGGGGCAGTCACAACCTCCGAGTAATTTAATTGACTATGTCAATGGGGTTAGGCACCGGTTGTATGTGGGAGGAAAGATGGCTAAGGAGAAGCTACCTGTCCAGGAGAAAATGAAGCATCTTTATGACCGTAGGGTGGAGCAACGGCGCTTTAGTCCTGGTGATCAGGTACTTGCCTTATTGCTAATTGTCAGTTCCCCTTTTCAGGCTAAATTTACAGGCCCGTTTACAATCCTACGCCAGCTGTCAGATCAAAATTATCTGCTGTCAACACCAAGGCGTAGGAAATCAACACAACTTTGCCTTGTAAACTTATTAAAACCTTATTACACTCGGGAGTCACAGGTCTCTGCCCCTAAATGTGAGGAGAAGCAGGCTGGAAAAGCTGTCTCTGTAGCTAGTGCAGTGGTTTGGGTTTTTTGTCTGCACTGGAAAATGATGGGGTTATTCCACCTAATGAGAGCTTATGAATTGGCAGGCTGAAAAATTCTGATACCCTGAGAAATCTGGACTTTTTGCTTGGACATCTGTCTTAGGAGTGAGGCGCTGAGTTGACTACTCTGATAAATGAATGCCCCTGTTTGTCTGGTGATGTGCCAAGCCGAACTCACCTGATCGAACATGATATTGATGTAGGTGAGGCACAGCCAATTCGCCAGCATTTTTACCGAATATCTGAAGAGAAGCGAAAGGTGATGGACGGGGAGATTCAGTACATAATTTTCAATGGTATTGCCGAACCCTCTGTATCTGGCTGGGCGTCACCTTGTTCGCTGGTGGAGAAGTCTGACAAAAGCTTTAGGTTTCGTACAGACTACCGAAAGGTGAACATGGTTACAAACTCAGATGCTTACCCTTTGACGCGCATGGAAGATTGTGTCGATCAGGTTGGTTCAGCTCAGTTTGTGAGCAAGTTTGATCTATTGAAGGGTTATTGGCAAGTTCCATTGTCTGAGAGAGCTAGGAAGATTACTGCTTTTATAACTCCCTTTGGTCAGTTCTTTTACTCTGTTATGAGTTTCGGATTGCGAAATACACAGGCAACGTTCCAGCGCCTTATGAACATGGTTTTGTTCGGGTTGGAGGGTTGTGCCATATATCTAGATGATGTTGTGGTCTATAGTAATCATCAGTTAGTGTTTAATGTTTTTAATAGCTAGGTAGTAAATTATTACCGTCAGATTTTTTCTTTTATGATATACTGTAAACAGTGCAATATTGGCCATTCCTAACAGTGTTTTTTTTTTTTCTTCATCTTTGTTACTCTATTTTTCATACTTATCCAGACCTGGAAAACACTGAAATCAAATTCCAAACTATTCCATACTTGTATAAGAACCCTATATACAGTGTTATATGAATTTCATGGTAACCTGAAAACTTAAATATGCATTTTCAAACAGCAATTGACTTCTCACTCTACATTATTTTGTAAGTAGACAGATTTCCTTGCTTACCTTGGTTACAACTCTGTACATGATGAAGGTCTCGAGGGCAGTGATATGGTTCTCTGGATTGTCAACGGTGATGAAGATGTCTTTAGTGTCTGCATCCTGCTGGTGTTCCTCCTCATCCTCCTCCAGTCTGTACTGGTTGACCATCGAGCCAGGAGAGTTGGGCATGGGGCCTCCATCAGCCAGGGAGGTGTTCTAAATCAGACAATGTTACAGTTAGCTCTTTATGATGCTCTTCCCACATGTTCTGTCCCTTTCCAGGCTATAAAATCATGGCTCGTTTTAAAAAAAAGTTAAAGACAGAAATTCAAATTCAATACTTTTAGCTGCCACATATTCTTATAAATTCATCTTTTAATTTCTTAAATGGATCAACTGAAAAAACAGTTTTTCTCCATGTGCACAATGAAATGCTTATTTCCCTATTATGCATAATAAAGAAAAAATTAAAAAAAAGAGTCTGAACAAGTTTCATGGAACAGTACACAGTATTTATTTACAGAGATACAATGCCTGTATTCAGTTTGTACCTCAAATATCAACTCCACAGACATCAGGGCTTATGACCAAAAATTAATATTGCTATATTTTGTAACTTTACCACGATAGACAATATGAATCCTGGTAGTTTTAAATACTCTTTTAATCACAGTATTAATGTTCAATTCAACACTAGAAGCTAATACAGTGGAGAACTGTGACTCACAGACATAATGTTGCCAATGTCTATCATTCGCGGAATCAGCTGTAAATCCTTGCAGTACTGGCATCCGTCAAAAGATCGTTGATCTTTTAGGATTTTATTCATTCTTAATAACAATATTGGTATCAAAATGGAGCTTATTTCACACAGATTTTTAATGTAGGTTATACAATGTTTTATTTCATCTGAGTTGAGTAATTAATGAATGAATTAGCTTGATTATTGCCTGACCCAGTTAGCTATAGCGCTACCGTGCATTGTTTATTTAGGGCAGCGCCTCCTATGGCTGCAGCCTCAGGCACCCTGTCTACCCTTGTATGTTCTATGTTATTTGTTTGTTCTTTGGACGGACTGTACGGAAATGTAATTTCGTACCACAAACATGGAAATGCAAACTGGTATGACAATAAAAGATCCTTGTATCCTTGTATCCCTTGTTATTTAACGAATTAAGAACATATAGAGGATGAATGGGTTGTGAGTGAACAGGTGGCCTTGCTACTAACAAAAGCATAGAGTGCAAGTGTCTTCTGACCATTAACCCCATTACATTCAGGTACAGTTTGATGATAACAGACCAGAGTGAAAAATGAACAAAACCAACCAGATCTGTTCTCATACACACAGTACACACTCACGAGCTAAACACCCTAAATCAGAACAGTGTTCAGTGACCAGATTTAGAACCATTCATTACAAGCTACTTAGGTTTAAAATAAATACAGCACACTCTGACCAGGAGTTAATAAAATGATTGAAATCAAAGCCTAATGACCACTGCTTGAAATGTTCTTCAGGACGCTATGCGACAGCAGCACAAGAACCACAATAAAGATGTTAGAACAGCAAAATTTACAATTTAATGATAGTAATAATTAACAAGTCCATCCTCTGACCCTTTGACCAACAAGTCCATCCTCAGCTCGGGAGTTTTGTGCTTCAGACTGACCCATTTTGCTTTGCAGTGGCTAGATTTGATATTTATTTAAAAAAAATAATAGTTGAGAGGAAAGTTTTCCTGACGGCTATTGTATGAACAGGTCTCATCAACAGGTAGAGGAGGGGGAGCTCATCTCTGTCATATCATTGGATCAATTTAAACAGAAATGGATTACAGGATTACAAATATTTACTGTGTCAGTCAGTAATTTTGTTGTGGTTTCAGTTGCAGGTTGTAAACTAACAATAAAACCTTCATATACTAAACTCAAAACTAAACTAAACTTCATTTGGACACAGAGCTCTTGTCACTGTGGGTGTATTGTTGTCACATTCAAATGTTCCGTCCATGCAAACACTGGTGCAGCCTGCATGTCTGTTTCCTCCAACAACAGCTGAGAAACTACTGAGGTCAGCAGGAAAACACAGTATCAGAGAGCTTACTCCAACTGGTGTTTCAGGAAAACAGCAAACCCAGCAGTCAACCCGGTAAACTTCTGAGCACAACTGAACTTTATCAGGAGCAACTATCAGTTCAGTTTTCTGTTTTTATGGCAGTAAAAGAGGAAACTGCCTTTGTTGTTCAGGCACCAAACATGTCAAGAGTAACTGTGGCAGAAAAGAATGGAGTTGAAGTCTTGGCATTATCATACAGCTGCATATATGTTTCATATTAGGGCTGCAGTGATTAGTCTCAGTAGTTGCCTATAAAGAAATTGTGGATTTTTATTTGTCAACATGTTGTATACAGGGTACAGAGCTATTAGTAAACACCTCCAGTCATAATCCATCCATCCATCTTCTTTACCTGCATCTCCTTTCCGGGTTGCGGGGAGCTGGTGTCTATCTCCAGTCATCACTGGTGGGTGACACCTGGACAGGTCGCAAGTCCATCACAGGGACAACCTGGACAGGGTGCAAGTCCATCACAGGGAGACCCTGGACAGGTCGCAAGTCCATCACAGGGACACCCTGGACAGGTTGCAAGTCCATCACAGGTACACATAGAGACAAACGAGACAACTAAATTCACACTCTCACTCACACCTAGGGAGAATTAAAGTTACTAGTTAACCTAACATGCATGTTTTTGGTCTGTGGGAGGAAACCGGAGTAAACCCATGTGTGCACAGGGAGAACATGCAAGCTACACGCAGAAAGGCCCCAGGCCAGGAAGCGATCCTGCAACCTTCTTGCTGTGAGGCGACAGCTCTAACCACTGCTCCACTGTGCTACCCACCTCTGATCATAATGGTCAACATAAATGTTTTCTGTATCTGTGATGCACGAGCGGAACACCTGGAGGAAGTATTGTCTCTGTTGTTTGCCACGACCACACAGTCTTCTAACAAAGAAGAAGGTGAGGGAAAGACTGACAGAAAGAGATGAAGAAAAATGAACTTTCAGACATGTGTGAACATTTCACTGACAACAAACAAAACTTTAAAGGCAGATTGCACAAAGTAGAGCTTTTTTTCCACAGAAGCACCACAGCAATACTCTGAAACCATACACAGCTATTATTTGATTTGATTTAATTTAAGACCCCTTTTACATTTTTGGACTTTAAGACCCACTCATGGCCATTGTTTCACTGTTTTGTTTAAAATGACGATTACTTACATTTCAGTCTGTACTAACTAATGTCTTTCATTTTTTAACTACTGGACCCCTTTGGGGTTAACTACATGCGTTTTCTTACATCTAAATATTTATCAAGAAGGCTGTTATTCCTTTGCTAGAAAATGGCATAAAGTTCAGATTACAGCCACTTCCTAATGTGCTATAAATATAAAAGTTACATTCACATATAAAAAAATTTTAATTAAATCTACAAAATTATTCAGCTTCAGTTAAAAAATATTTATTCAAATGAGATGTTGTTAATGTTGACAAATGATCATGTGTGTCTGCTGAGGATTTATTTATCGACTCTGACACACATGAATTTTAATGACAGCCGTTCAGCTGCATGTCTCACATTGTTCCACACAAATGTATTAGTCCCAGCGTGTCGGTCCAGATCAGCTCACTCTAAGCAGATGGGAGTTTCTGATCAGAGGAGACCTAATGGTGCGTTCCAGTAGTACTGGGAAATGAGAATTTCTGAGTTTCTAGTTGTAAATTTTAACGGGAACGCCCCTTCCGAGTGGGACGTCCCACTCAGAAAGTGGGAGCAACTCCGACTAACCCTAGTTAGGATTTCAAGATGGCTGCCACTCACAACTTTAGTAGATAAACTATTTTACTTTTACTGTTATCATATACCCGTGTAACTCGTACTTTTTTTAACGTGTATATAGCAAGTATTAAAACATGTTCTGTCAGTGGAGTGCATATCTATTTAGTAAGATTTCATATTCAGAAACTGCAAGAAAAATAAAGGCATCCATCTTGTTTTTCAACTCTCATCGAGTGGGAAAACTGGAACACGGTGAAGTGGGAAATTACAACACTGCGACTTCCAAATTACGAGTTCTGATGTAAATGTAACACAGCATAAAGATCATCTGTCTTCATCGTCGTCTTCATTACCAAGAGTAGCAGCGCGTTCCAAACTTTTACTTCCTTTAAACTGTTTACCCCACTGTGGGCTCAGCTGCTCAGTTTCCCTCCTCCTCTGTAAATCTAACGCAAGAAAATTAGCTACTTTTTAGAAATAATTTGTCGCCCACAGTTGCTGCAGACCGTATATCGGCATGATTTCCATGTGCGCCACCCTGTCTGCCCGCTGCTTGTGCTCCACTCCTTGGGCAATTTCTTTAAGCAACAAAATAATCTGCACGGTCTACAATACAGTTGGCAAGCTTTGCCTGCAAAAAATAAAACTGGTTGCCTAAGAGGTTGCCCCATTCTCTGGAAACAAAATCATTTTGCCCCATGCATTTATACTTTTGTTACAGCTATTGTTGTAAGGCACATGTGTGCATCTAATTTGTGTAAACTAGTGTTCAAGTAGCCAGCCGCGATTGGTGGACCCAAAGCAAAGAGCTGGACATGGATTGGCTGCCTGATGAGATCACGCCTCATACAGATGAGCTGAAGAAAGGATGACGTCCTCCATGCTTTGCATGTCCCAACCAACCACATCCGACCCACTGAGCATCATCTGCTAACTAGTTAGTTCATAAATAGTTTGTGAGGTGTTTGTAGGAGTGGGCTTTCTCATGTTTTTGTTAGTTTAGGATGTTAAGTACCAGTCTTTCGTGACCTCCGCCAAGGAGGTTCTGTCTGTCTGTCTGTCTTTCTGTGCACAAGATTACTTAAAAAATTAACAAAAGAACTTCATGAAATCTTTAGGAAGCATCAGACATGGTCCAAGGAACAAGTAAATAAATATTGGAGGGGATCCGGTAAAAGTTCAAGGTCAAAGGTCAAGGCCACAGATCAGCCCATGCTCTAACTCTGCAGCTGTATAACAGGAATGTTAAACTCTACAGCTGGACATCTCATGGGTCAAGGGTGATCACTGTTGATTTCAAGGGGACATGGTCAAAGGTCAAGGTCACAGATGACCTTGTGCTCTAACTATGCAACCATGTAACTGAGGAAAATTAAACTGCACAGTTCGACACCTCTTTGGTCAAGGGTGATCACAATTAATTTCAAGGTCATGGGATCAATGGTTAACATCACAGATGACATAGTGCTCCAACTATGCAACAGTGTAATGTAGGAATGTCAAACTGCACATATGCTGGTGTAGATTCTCAGTCATCCAGGACATGGTAAATCCAAAAAAGGTTAAAAACAAAAGCAACTGGACTT
>JAOXNZ010000030.1:23883337-23894034 GCA_028566095.1 Kryptolebias brasiliensis
ATAGATGGATAGATAGATAGATAGATAGATAGATAGATAGATAGATAGATAGATAGATAGATAGATAGATAGATAGAACTTTATTGATCTGTTGGGAAGACTCCTTCAGTGAAATTAAAATTCCAGCAGCATTGCACAGGTGATAAGAAAGGAACAGCAGCAAAAACACAAAATACAAAGTCATAAAACACACAGATTAGAATAATAACACAGGCTGGACATAACTAATTCTGGCGATCACTAATTCAGGGCCCAGCTAATTTAGCTAAAGTTTCTGCTAATTCAACTAAAGTCATAAAAATAGCATCATGAAAATAACATTAAAAAAACACAGAATAATTCTGGGCCCAGCTAATTCAGCTAGTTTCAGCTAAGTCAACTATGCTAATGCTGATTCAGTTATACTTTCAACTAATTCAACTATGCTAATGCTTATTCAGCTATAATTTAGCTATTTCAACAATGCTAATGCTAATTCAGCTATAGTTTCATCTTATTTACCTATGCTAATGCTAATTCAGGAATGCTTTAGCAAATTCTACTATGCTTATTCTAATTCAGTTACAGTTTCAGAAATAACACAGAGACATGTGGAATGGGAGAGGAATGAGTGGGGAGGGGAGCAGGGGGGTGTGGAGGGAGGGAGGAATGGGGAGGGTGCCAGCGAAGACGGTGAGTTGAGGGGGAGGTGTCCATGAACACTGTCCCAGACAGCCCTCCCAGCCATAGTCCTGATAAGTGATGGAGAGTTTATCAGCCGGCCTTGGTAGAGCTCCGGCACAGATCCACAGATGTCAGGGGGAGAGGGGAACTGATGGGAGCAGAGCGTCTTGTTTACATAGCATCCAGGAGAACTTGAAATAGCCAGCCCTCCAAGGCCGACTCATGTGGAGCCAGATTCAGATAGCAAAATTGTTTTAGGTCAGGCCGACGCCGATTAATTTCCTGTCTGCGTTCGAGTCTCACTGATACATCCCAATGGCGATTCCAATCCAATCCAAATTCCAAATTAATGTGGTCATTCCCACCAAGCAGAGCTAATAACTTCTCCAAGGTCAATTCCATCCCGCCAGGAAGTTCCAGGGTCCACAGCTGGCCTGCGACTCACAGGAGTTGCATCCAGTCTGCGTCTCTGCTCACACAGCTTTTGAGTCTGAGCGTTCACCTCTCGGCACATCTCTTCACACAGGCCAGGCAGCCTTACAATGGCCCAAATAGCTGCCAACGTCTTCCGAATTTCATACGCCAAGTAACTGGCAAGTCCAAAAAGCAGAAATCCTGTTATAAAAAATCCAATTATGTACAAATCTTCAACATCCTCGACCGACAGTACAGACAGACACACTATCTTCCACTCCCCCAGGAATCCATAGTGTATCCAAGAGCATATGTCCCGTTGGGGCAAGAGGGCTCTCCTTTGCCCAGTTTTCTTGTCAAGAAAATTTGATCGATTGCGTTGAGAGACCAGCTGACCAGATTGGTAACTTGCAATTCGTAAATTATGCAAAGGCTCCAAAAAAGAAAAGAAGAATAGCCAGACAATACAGGACACAGCAAAGCAGGGCAGATGGGGGAGGTAGCGGAGAGAAGAAAAAAGCATCCGAAAGTAAGTATACTATTATTTCATTTCTAGGGTTTTACGTATCAAGATTTTAAAAAAATGATCTGGGGTCTCATTTATAAAAGATTGCATTGGATTCATACAAAAACTGCACGTACGCCAAAAAGGCGAAAATGGCATACATGAAAATAATTCAGATTTATAAAACCATGCGCACGCACGAGGTGGTGATTTGCAGGGCGGCTCGGAGGTATAATCGGTGGAGGGTGAGCAGGGTTCGATTGAAGGAGAAACTTAAAGGAGAGTAAAGCCAGGAAGCTGCCAGCAGGGAACCACAGAAGGTGAAGCAGACTTGAAGGCTTAAAAGTGTGCGCTGAAACCAGGAAGTGCTCTGGAGACGGAATCCAGGACTCGAAAGCAACCTGAGGAGGAACCACACACACACGGTGAGTAGATTTTCTGAGGAAAGACACTGGGAGCAAGGAACGGCTAGAGCCATACCACATTGGTTAACACTCAGGCGAAGAAGTGCTGGCAGCAGGCTCCTTTTAAGCTTCTCCTTCATGAGGCTTGATAGGGAACACCTGTCAGCTCTCAGCCACCCTGATCTCAGACTCCACCTAGGGGAGGAAAAGAGAAGCAGCAGCCAAAAGGAGGGGAAAACTCCCAGACCCCAACATCACCCCCCCCCCCTCAACGGTGGCCACCTGGCGGCCCTGAAGATGTAGATGGGAGAGACAACTGGTAATTGGTAATTAAAGAGGGATCACAAATGAAGGAACGGGGCACCCAAGAACGGTCCTCAGGAACTGTAGCCCTCCCAATCGACAAGTCCACGATCCTTTGGACCGAGTAAACCGGGTGCCCCTTAAAGTCTTGGGTGGGTGGAGGGGGCTCGGCCGGAGGGCACAAGGTGCTGGTCTGGACAGGTTTGATCTGTGACACATGAAAAGTGGGGTGAATCCGAAGGTTAGAGGGTAGACGAAGACGGACTGCAGTGGGGCTGATGATGGAGTCAATTTCATATGGACCAATGAAGCGAGGAGAAAGTTTCTTGGACATGGATTTCAGTGGAATGTCACGGGAGGAGAGCCAAACTTTCTGACTGAGAGAACACTGTGGTGCAGGTCTACGTTTTCTGTCGGCATATCGTCGGTTCTGTTTAGCAGTATGTTGGAGGACTTTGATAGTGTTGGACCAGACATGTTTGCAACGGCAAATGTGATGGTGGACAGAAGTGACTGAAATCTTTCTTTCATCAGATGGGAACAGTGGTGGTTGATAACCAAGTGAAACCTCAAAGGGAGACAGACCTGTGGCAGTAGAGATGTGTGAATTGTGAGCATATTCTACTCATGGTAGAAACTTGTTCCAATCGGACAGGTTGGTGGAGGTAAGACATCTGAGAGTGGATTTGAGTTCTTGTTTCATACATTCGGTCTGACCATTTGACTGAGGATGATAACCAGATGTTAGAGAAACATTTGCACTGAGAGCTGAACAGAATTGTTTCCATACCTGAGAGATAAACTGAGGTCCGCGGTCTGAGAGGATGTCCTGAGGGATGCCTTGGAGACGGAAAACGTGTTTGACCAGACGTTGAGCAGTTTGAAAGGCGGATGGCAGTTTTCTGCGGGGTACAAGATGGCAAGATTTGGAAAAACAGTCAATAATGGTGAGAATAGTGGTCATACCTTGTGAAACGGGTAGTCCTGTGACAAAGTCCAGAGCGATATGCGACCAGGGACGTTTGGTCATCCTTATGGATCGATGGCCACCAGAAGCTTCTAGAAATGAGTGCTATGGAACGACTGGTCCTAGGATGAGCGGAAAACTTAGCGGAATGAAACCAATGAATGAGGTGGGAATGGACTGAGGAGGGGACATAGGTCTTGTTGTGTGGACCGTTACCGGGATTTGGTTTATTCAGTTGGGCCTGGGAGACAAGATCTTCAATATCCCATGAAAGGAAACCTATGGTGCAACTGGGAGGTAGAAAAGAAGCTGGTTCTTTGTCCGAGTCGTTGAATGCAAACTGTCGTGAAAGAGCATCTGGTTTTGTGTTCTTGGAGCTGGGGCGGTAGGAGATAGACAAAGTGAACTGGGAGAAGAACAGAGACCAACGGGACTGCCGGGAGTTCAAGTGTTTGGTGGACTGAAGGTAAGAGAGATTCTTGTGATCAGTCCAGACCAGCACAGGTTGTTCGGTGCCCTCCAGCCAGTGACGCCACTCCTCAAGAGCCAACTTAATGCCCAGTAGCTCTCGGTCACCAACATCATAGTTTCTTTCAGTGGGGGATAATCGTCGGGAGTAAAAGGCACATGAGTGAAGCTTCCCATCTGAGTCTGAGCGTTGAGATAAGACAGCCCCCACTCCTGTGTTGGATGTGTCAACCTCAAGGGTGAACTGTTTGCTAAGATCTGGGTGGATGAGAATGGGTGCTTGAGAGAATCTTTCTTTGAGAGCTAGGAAGGCGGCTTTGGCTTCTTGGGTCCAGGTGAATGTAGTCTTGGTAGAAGTGAGAGCGGTTAGAGGTGCAGCTGTTTGACTGTAGTTGCGAATGAATCGACGATAGAAATTGGCAAAACCCAGGAAGCGTTGGAGCTGTTTGTGAGTATCCGGAATGGGCCAATCCAGGACGGCTTTGATCTTGTCCGGGTCTAATCAAACCTGCCCACCCTCGAGGATGAAACCTAAGAAGATAACTGATAGTTTGTGGAATGCACATTTCTCAGCCTTGACAAATAATCTATTTTCCAGTAGATGTTGAAAAACCAGACGGACGTGGCGGCGGTGTTCAAAGATGTTCTTGGAGTAGATGAGAATGTTGTTGAGATAAACAAAGACGAAGATGTTGACGAAATCTCGGAGGACATCATTAACAAGTGCTTGAAAAACTGCAGGGGCGTTACAAAGTCCGAATGGCATGACCAGATACTCGAAGTGACCCAGAGGTGTCTTGAAAGCTGTCTTCCACTCATCCCCCTGGCGGATTCTGACAAGATGATAAGCGTTCCGGAGATCTAGTTTGGTGAAGATTGTTGATTCCTGGACTGGTTCGAATGCAGATGAGATGAGGGGAAGGGGATATTTATTCTTGACTGTAATGAGATTTAGGCCACGATAATCAATACATGGTCGGAGGGACCCGTCTTTCTTACCCTCAAAGAAGAAACCTGCCCCCAGTGGTGAAGATGAGTGGTGGATGATTCCGGTGGCAAGTGATTCATTAATGTAAGTTTCCATGGCTCGTCGTTCAGATCGAGAGATGTTATAAAGTCTGCTGGATGGTAATGGGGCTCCGGGAAGTAGATCGATGGCACAGTCATAAGGGCGATGAGGAGGTAAAGACAAAGCCTTGCTTTTACTGAAAACCTGTTTTAAGTTGTGATATTCTTCAGGTACTTGGGATAGATTGATGGGGTCTGCTTCATCAGGAGTCATCGGGGGCAGGCTTGGAGGAATGGCAGACTGTAAACAAGAGGACAGACAATTGGTGGACCAGGAATCTATGCAGAGTTCAGACCAGTTGATGTGAGGATTATGCAGTTGTAACCAGTTGAAACCTAATACGACGGATGACTGTTTTACAGGAAAGACATAGAATGAAATATGTTCTCTGTGATTACCTGAGATGATTAATTCTAGGGGCTTAGTTTGGTGGGTAACTCTGGGTAAAGCCTTACCATCTAGGGCAGAAACATGGAGAGGAGTGGGGAGAGGCACAGTTTCGATCTGAGTCTGAAAGACGAATTCTTGGTCGATCAGGTTTTGCTCACTCCCCGAATCAATTAGGACGGAAAGACTGAAACTGTTCTTGTTGACCAGAATAATTGCAGGTAAAGAGAAACGTGAGGTCTTAGAAACAGGAGGTTGGTCCGCCAGCCTCCCCATTACAACCGATGGACCCTCTCTTTTGATCGGATCGGGCAGGAGGTGACGAAATGATCGGAAGAACCACAGTAGATGCACTGATTGGACTCTCTACGTCGCTGCCGTTCCTCAGGGGAAAGACTGGTCCGACCAATTTGCATGGGTTTGGGTTCTGAAGAAGATGGACTGGAGAATGGCCGAGGTAGAGTGGTGGTCACCGGAGGTAGATGGGGTCTCACAGCAGATCTTTCTAACCGGGACTTCTTTCTCTCTCTAATTCGATTATCTAATCTGGTAGCTAACGATATTAGTTCATTTAGCATCTTAGGTTCATCGAGCGGGGCGAGCTCGTCTTTTAAGGACTCATCAAGTGCTTGAAAAAAGGCTGTTTTTAGTGCACAAGAGTCCCAGCCGGAAGCGGCTGCCAGGGTGCGAAACTCTATAGAAAACTCGGAAATGGGTCTAGCTTTCTGTTTTAGTGCCCACAAACAGCGAGAGACACGTGTTTGATCTGTTTCAGTAGAAAAAGTCTGTTTAAACTCTTGTACAAACTCGTCAAAGGAGCACCCAAACTTATTATAATCAGAAAATCAGGCCTCTGCCCATTTTAACGCCTTGCCCATAAGGAGGCAGTTAAATACTAGTGAACATTGGAGGAGAAAACCTCCACAACTGCCAATCTCACCAGAGAACTTTTCCGGATTGGGGAAACTGACGTCACGGGAATGAAGAATCTGCTGTGAGACCGGTGGACTGGTGGTGCCGGTGAGTAGATTTTCTGAGGAAAGACAATGGGAACAAGGAATGGCTAGAGGCATACCACATTGGTTAACACTCAGGCGAAGAAGTGCTGGCAGCAGGCTCCTTTTAAGCTTCTCCTTAATGAGGCTTGATAGGGAACACCTGTCGGCCCTCAGCCACCCTGCTCTCAGACTCCACCTATGGGAGGAAAAGAGAAGCAGCAGCCAAAAGGAGGGGAAAACTCCCAGACCCCAACAGTGACGTTCGCAAGTTTCAGGCCCCGTTTTGTGCGTACTCCAGTTTTATAAATGAGACCCCTGGTCTTTAACAGAATCTAATATCATTCAAAACTAACTTTAAGTGCTCAAAAACACATAGCAGATTCCACCATGTCACTATTTATTCGAATAAAATCGAGCCAAAATAGAAAAACTGTGTTAAAGAAATAAATAACTGTTAGTTTGGTGTAGACGGGGCTGGTCAAAGTATGCACCAAAGCTCTCCATCAAACTTGAAAGCATAGCACTGGGAAAATGATCAGTGTAATAACTAAACTTTTGTGAACCCAAAAGAGCCAGGTAGGAAAAACAGATCTTGCACTCTTTAATCTTAGAGGCACCCTGTGCCATCACCAGATTCAGTGTGGGCATAGCAAAGGAGGCTTTCATTTTTGCTTGAACCCCATTCAAACCAGATGCTCTATCGTACCACTGAGTGTTTCAACACCACCATTTCCCCTTAGAAAGTCCAATGTCTGTGCAGTCAGATCCTCAGTCCATTAGTCCATGGCCACATCCTCAAACTTAAAAAAAGCTCCTTCAGTCCTTTTTTAGTGACATAGCGAAGCATGTAAGACACCTGAGCAATCCTACTGGTTTCAGTTGTCTCATCAAACATCATGACGGTGCTTTCTTCACATCCTGCATCATACAGTCTCTTAGTACATTAGCTATGACATTAGGTCTTTCTAAATTTTTGAGAATTTCCCACTGAACACAGTAGATGCAACAAGATGAATTTGCAGATCACTGTCATATTCAGGAATTAGGTCCAACAGCTCCAGATATTTCCCTATGTTTTTCATCAGCAGGGACTTAGATACGTGTCAAAGTTTAAACAAAGATGAATGGAGCGAAAAATAAATAATTTATTTTGAGGAACTTGTTGGATTCTTCCAGAGATCTGAGATTGGGACGGAGGTCCACCTTCCAGCAGAACAATGACTCTAAACTCACTTCTGAAGGAACACTGCACTGGTTTAAGGAGAATCTGTTAAATGTCCTGGAATGGTCCAGTCAAAGCCCAGACCTCAATCCAACTGAGAATCTCTGGTATGATTCATCCAACCAGAAGAAGCAACTGAGTGGTTAGATGTGCCAAGTTTGCGTAGATGTATTTGAAGAGATTTGCTGCTGTAACTGCTGCAAAAGGTGGCTCTACATTGTATTGAGTGGGTGAAAAGTTAAGCTTGCTTAATTTTTTTCGTTTCATTTTTTGTTTGTTTCGTAATAAAATATATTTTGCATCTTTAAAGTGGTAGTTAGGTTGTGTCAGTTAAAATATACAATCCCCTCCCAAGAAAATGAAATTAAAATCTCAGGTTTTAAGACTACAAAACAAAGTAAAGGAGAGGAGGCTGAACAGTTATGCCACACGCTGTAGTTTTAGTTGCGAGACGATTAAATATTTTTAATGAATTTATTTTTTAAAATACTTGGATTTTATAGTTTCTTTACTACCACAGTTCAGACCCCTTTGTCTGAAGTGTGCCCCTATGTACAGATGAAGATATTTAGGGAGATTAGGTTTAGCAGTTGATTTAGTCAATATGTTTCTAAATTTTTTCTGTGTTGTTGCAACTTTTGTATTGACTGTGCATATGTGTTAGATGTTGTGTCTATATAAAACATGCATTGATGTAAGCAATTTTTCAAAGTTTGAAAACATTGAGTATGGAACATGGTTGGGATAATTTGGTCATTTTAGAAGTGATGTTCTGTCAAATAGTTATCAGTAGATACTAGCTTAATAGCCGTAGCAACAGTCATAGTGCACGGAGTATAGAAAAGAAGGCAGAAGTTTTTATCCAGACTAGGCTGATGGCTAGCCATGAAGGCTCATTCTTTTTTTTTTTTTTTCAGGCTTATAAACTTACAACTCTTTCTCAAAAATGTCATACTGGGGTGAAAGAACGCTTCATCAGCTAATAATAAACCTCTAGACTTTTGCACGGCACAGTTTAAGTTGTTCAGTTGAGAAAACAGTGACTAACATCCATGTTACTATGCCAATGTATGTGTGTTGAGTATAGATAGACTGTGGACAACTCAGTCTACCAGCAGTTGAGTAAACTTTTGGACTGACTAGAAGTACTGATCAGGCATACTGATACATTCAATAGACTTTTTAGTTTGTTGTTGTTTTCTCAACCAGACAATGTTTGTGTTACTATTTTCCTCTCAAACCCAAGCCAGTTTTTCCCCTTTCCACTGTTGCCAATGTGCTGTTCAGGATGGGAGAATGCGAGGAAGTGAAGATTCAACACAATCTGCTGGCTTCCTTACATAGTTAACTTTTACTAATTGGCTTTTTATAATGTATGTGAAAGTTTTTGTACAGTGCAATGAGATTACTTTTGTTGTGAATTGGTAAATAAATTGAATTGAATTATATGAATGTATGTGTGCTAAGCATAGATAGACTGTTACACGCCAGTGGTGCTGAAGCTGTTTAATGTATCAGTCTTCAAAGAGTTGAGTAAACCATTGTACTGTAGTTGCGCCGATCAGGCAGACTGATACATTCAACAACCTCAGCACCGTTAGCGCATACATTTTTGTAACAATATGAACATTGTTCAGTTTCATGCAGAACTGTGGAGGTTTAGTTTTGCCTAATGTAGCGTTCTTTCACACTGATATGCTATTTATGAAAAAGAGCTGTTTTAAAAGCCTGAAAAACAATAATAATAAAGGGCCCTCATTTGGCTAGCCATTAGCCTAGCCTGGATGAAGACTTCTGCCTTTATTAATACTCCGTGCTCTGTAACTTATGTCATGACTGATAACTATTAATAACTATCTGACAGAACATCACTACAAAAATGACCTTATTATCCCTTTAAGTTCCTTAATGAGTTGTATTGATCTTCAGTTTATAACACAGTAACACGTCTTTTGGATTTTACAGTAAATCCTGGGTGAACGTATACTGTGTGCTGAAAGACGGAATGTTGACCTTCTATAAGGATGCTAGGAACCACACCACGACATACAATGGGGAGCCTTTTGTTGACCTCAGTAACTGCTCATTTGATCCTTCAATGGGATACAAGAAGAAGAAAAATGTCTTCATTTTGCAGTAAGAATTATTATTGTGTTGTAATTGTACTGTTATTGTGTGATTTTTACACTTTTTTGTATTTTCCCAATTGTACTAAGACAATGAAGGCTAAAGTCTTTTTTCCACTTTTAGAAAACGCACAACACAGAATAATGTACAAGTGAAATATTAATGCAGAAATGCAGTTATAAAACATAAGAAGTAGTGTACTTAAAAAGTTGACAGTCACTGTTTGTTTATCTTTTTTTAAAGAGTAAACGATGGAACCAACTTAGTCTTTCATGCAAGAGATGAGGTAAGAGCATTTTTACATACATGTTACATTTTTGAGTTGTGTTTAACCAGAGCTCACTTTACTTAAGTAATGAATAACTTGGTCATTTAATTAACAAAAGAAATAACGTTTGGCCATTTTTGCTGACTCTGTCAACATGTCCTGACAGTGTTATGAGACATGCAGTCTACAAAAAATGTTTTTTCTGTCTTCTCCAAATGTTTCTAAAGTGGTTTGCAAAAATCCACTGTGCTTTTACGAAAAAGAAAAGATAGGAGGAGGCCTCCCTAACCAGTGTCAGCCACTATCATCTCCACAGCTGCTGTGCTTCCTTCATACAAGAGAACATCCTCTGTGTGTGTATTTATATACACAACAACTATGGAGTGAGATAACTGTCAAAAAGATGTGTGCGTAATTCTAACATCCGTATTCGTATTTGTATGTCAATAAAGTTCTTGTACAAAAAACTCCACTGTCATGTACGTGAGTCTTAGAAATTGTGCAGATTAGGATTGTTTTTATGTGAGTATGAACCTAAAAGCTGTGAGTGCAAAGTCTTGTGAATACAACTCTAATTTATACGACTAAAAACTTCCCTTCTCTGTGGACACAAATTCAAGTCTGTGGGAACGAGTTGAAAAGCGTTGAAATGACGTCACAGGGCGGAGTAATCGATCTGCTATTACACCAAACACAGCATGGACCAAATTCAAAGATGAAAAATAATATATATAATATATATATATATATTGCAAAAAGAAACAATAAGTAAGAGTGTACAGATTATTTTAATAAAAAAAAAAAAAAGTTAGGAAAGCGAACATAAGGAACATTACATAAAAATATTTTGATTCACACTCCGTATCAGTAGGTGGCGGTAATGCACACCTTCCGTTGTTTGC
>JAOXNZ010000030.1:24086029-24096661 GCA_028566095.1 Kryptolebias brasiliensis
CTTACCTAACTCCACAGAAAAACAAAATATACAAACCTACAATATAACCTACCTACCAGCACATAAACAGGAGAAAACTGAGGTCAAACAAAATGGCAGCTCTACCCTACAAAGGCAGTCTGACCAAGGTTACATTACAAAGAAGGCATTTAAGCCCGTACAACAAGGGTGTATGGCAGTTAAGAGGCCAAAAAGCACTGAAGTGCAACTTCACAGTCATTAAGTAGTGCAGCACAGGTAATTGGCTTGGGACCCAGCACCCAATCTTAGGTGAGGAGGCGGAGCCTAGGGGAAACATAAGGCATTACTTCAATGCAAAAAAAAAACCAACCCAACATCTACACTGGGGATGTAACACAGAGTCATAGAGCAGAGTGATAAAGTTCCATGTCGTTAATAATCCCTGTATTAGCTAAATTGGCAGTTCTGAAAGGGAAGGGGTAATGAGTGTGACCCATTCAGAGCAGGAGGTGAGATCCTGGAGGTCAGTGTTGACAGGAGCAGCTTGCCCTGGTGTTGTAGATCACCCTTTGGGACTCTCACACAGACTGTTATAAGAGCCCACCTCCTTTTTCTCTTCTCAGCTCCATAGTCAAAATGTACATTATACCCCTGCTCCCCTACCTTTATCTGTCTCTATGACCATTGGAAAACACACATCTTCCCACCACACAATTATATACATACTGTTCAGCAAAAGAAACATCTATTCTGTGGCAAAGAGGTGGTCGGGAGCAGCGTGTGTGTCTGTGTGTGTGTGCGTGTGGGGACGGTGCTGGGAGCTGATCAAGAAAGATGCCATGGCAATATGACACTATGCCAACAGACTGCTATTGTTTCAGCAGCCTTAGAGGCTCCAAGATTCCTAAAGTAGTCTTTAGCTCAGAGGTTTGTTTGAAAATAAACTAGAAGTCCCTTTTTTTGACTTGCTAGTAGTTTTATTTACTTTAAGAAAATTAAGTTGTTACTTTTCATGCTGTGCCCCTCGCCAGAGGAAGAAAAAAATAAAGTTTTAATTGCATTAATATTTTTGTCGAGTGTGGTGGAGAGTAAGGTGAACCCAATGCACAGACTCATGATGAGCTTTAGAAAAAAAAACTAATTTATTTAAATAAAGAAAAACAAAAACAAATGGCTGACGTGACAGCAAAACAAAACTAAATACAAAATACTAACAAAGTCCAAGGCTACAAAAGCCATGAGGGTGAGACATGAGGGGAACCAGACAGCACAATGAAGTGACAATTGACCAGTGAGTAAGTGGAGATGACCAGGTACCTTGGCTTGTTTGCGTTGTCTTAGCGTTTCCATAGCCATTGAGATGTCTTTACTCTGCTTGATGCTTAGCTTTCGCTTTAGGTGTTTTCATTTCTTCTCTTTGACTCTGGAGGCCTTCTCAATTTCACTGGGGAGCGAATTGTCAGCTCTTAGCTTCTTTCTCTATTTCTCAACCTTGTCATTCCGTATTGGTTGTTTTCCCTTCCCTTTCTGTTGTCTGTTGTCTAAGGTTTTCTTCTAATGTTTCAGCTATTGCTGTTGCATAGATAAGCTGGTTTACTATTATTTACTGGTTTACTAATATTTTTCTCATGTCATGTTTGAGTTTCCTAATAGCTTTATTGGCATGCTTGATGGTTGCTTTAAAGCGGCAGTCTTTCTTGATGTTGAGCATTGGTGTATTGGTGGTCTTTCTGTTCTAAAAGTTTCCTTGAGGGTTTCTCATTTTTGTAGCATGTTTGCCATCATCTAAAATGTTTCTTCATTTTCAAGCTCTTTCTGGGCTGCCTCTAGTTGGTCAAAGAGGTGAGCAGTGTTATCTTCTTGTGCTGGCAATGTCTCTTCCTTTGTTGTCTCTGTTTCATTGTGTCTTGCCATGTTTAGCTCTTCCGTATTGGTGTCAAGGATGGTTCCTCTCAACTTTAGTCAGATGGTCTCAAGTTCTGTATCTCTTAGTCTCTTCTTTATGATATCTCTCTTCACATTTGCCATTTTTTTTGGCATTGATGTTTAGCTTATTAGTGGGGTATTTCTTGTGCCAGATGTTGTTGGTGGTCGAAGTTTCTGCTGGGTTTAGTTAAGCAGTGTAGAATGCTTCCTTGACATCTTTATACTCTTCCTGGGACCATTTCTGTCTTGTTCCTTTTGACAGGTTTTGGTTAGTTGTAGCTAGGAAGCCTCTGTGAGGAGTGTCCTTGCTGTGGCGCTCCTCTAGTACGTCTTCCGGCGAGTATGTTCTAGTAGCAAACTTTTCCTCACTGAGTATTGCGGCCTTTGTTGATCCACATGACGATTGATGGAGTATCAAAATTTGATTAGTTGTACCGTCATAGTTTTCATGGTTTGTTACAGCCTTTTTGGCTGCATATATAACTATTTTTGCCATACCTGCATGGCCCAGTCTGTGCTACGGGGAGGTGAAGCTGAACTTGTACAGACATTATTGTTATTATTGTTATTATGTTCTTTGTTTATTTGTTAAAGATTAAGAATTCCGTTGAAGGGACACACCACTGCCTTCATGCTAGAATTTTACACTATAATCGTCTTTTGTTGAGAAATGACAAAGGTATAGCAGTTTTAACAATCAACATCTCAAGCAATATTGCAATATTTTGCATGATCTTTTATGATCTGTTAGCACTTTAAGTATGTGTTGGGAATGACTTTTAGGTACTGCAACACCAGATTTTAACTCTGTCTGTAAAATTCACTAAGGTTTAGCAATTATTGTTTAGTCTAAAATTGATTAACTTTGGCAGCCATTTTGAATTAGTTTGACTGAAAAGGTTAATCAGTTGTAAATGTCCATCCAGGGATTACATTGAGAAGTTGTTGTTTTTTTTAATCTGTGCAGTAGATTACAAAATATTTTTCATATTTTTGTGTTTTTTAAGGTCAGTCGTAGTCAACTTAAATTGGGTCCAATAGTTAATCAACTCTCAAAGTACATCCACTGATTACTTTCTATTCATTAAAATTCATCCTTTGGTTCATGAGTAATATATATTTTTTCTAACAGAGTCGTTGCAATAGAAAATAGCAAAGTTTAAACAGATTTTGTGTGATCAGTTAGCGATCAGAGTATAAGTTGGGGATCAGTCTCAGTTACTACCACACCAAATATTAGCTCAATATCTGTAGAATTGACTTAGTTATAGCCATTTTTGTGTTTGCTAAGATTGCTTTGTTGTGACAGCCATCTTGAATTGGAGTGACTCCAAAAGTTAATCACTTGTAGATTTACTTTCAATGATTACTTATTGCAAGTTTATTTTTATCTATTCCATGATTTAGGAAATAGTTTGCAAACAGTAAAGAAAAATAAACACACACAAACATGATCACCCCCCTTCACCTTCAAGTGCAGATGATAATGAACAAATTACAGAAATATGTTGGTAAGAAATTGTACCATTGTTTCTTAAAGTTAGTTTTATTGATCATTAGTGTAGCACATGTAACTTATTTGGCTAAACTACCATCAATTCTGCAACAGGCAGTTGCCAAACCCAAATAGAAACTCCTTTATTTCATCCTGTCCAAGTATGCCAACTTTATCTCGAATTTCATAATTTACACTTCAGCCTTGACTGAGAAGTAATGAGTTATTTCTAGCGTCTGTTTGGCTACAGAAACAAACTCTGGCTGATGTGACTTTGCTGTAACACTTGATGTTGTTCATTATTAAACTGCATGTGTGATCTCACCATACCACTCACTACTTCTGTGCTTAACCATCATTTTCCAGTTCACCTTTTTCCATTTTTCTCTCACCTAGGGTCTTTTCCCCATGGATCCTAATAGTAATTATGTTGATTTAACTTAAACACATGCGCCTCCCTCCATGCTATCTGAATGGAAGCCTTTTTGTTGGAATTTTTTAATATTTATTTATTTCCATTTCTCAGGATCCCTGTCGGCATTTCCAATTAGTTATGTTGCATGGCTGTAATTGCCTCTTTGCTAATGGCTACCAGACAATCGCGCTAAATGAGGCAAGGCTGAGAGGCTAGAAGCTCAACTTCATTAAGAGCTAATGGGATTTTAGAAAAGAGGCTGAAGACTCATTTCATTAAAAACAGAGATTAAAGGAAAACAAAACAGTTAAAGGGCTAGAACCAAATCACCACCATACTAACTATGTTGCACTTTTTCTTGTTGCTAACTATAAAAAGAAAACCTTCCTCTTTTGTTTATTTCCACAAGTCAGTTTATTTTAATTAGTCTGTTTTTTCCCCATGACTGCTCAGCTGAACATTAATGAGCTTTTATTTTGGAATCTTAAGGCAGTAGTTCTTTTCTAGCAAAGTAACAGCACTAGATGACAAAGAAAGTGGGTATTTTATTGCAGAGTGGACATCTGGGCCAAGTACTACTACATTATTCAAACATTAATTTGAAAGAGAAACTTCAATAGCAAATAAATAAATGTGATGCACATTGTTGTATACAACAGCTTGCTCTTAGATGAAAGCAATGATGCAAACTGTGCAGGTTAAAGACCAACCACATAAAAGACAAAGTAGTTGACTCTTTGGTTAATTTGATTCCCAAAATCTTGCTTGAGTGAAAACTGTTTTATACTGCAGTGTAGAGCAAGATATTTTTTTTCTTTTAGTCTGAGACATTCACTGCTCAAGATTATGTTTAAAATGTGATTATGGTTGCATTTTGATGCATCCATAATCACTTAAAAATGTAATTGCAGCCTTCTGAATCATAATCAATTTTGATGATTTTAGCTAAATATATACATTTTTAATTTTGAACATAAATTAAATAAAAGATTTAATAAAGGTTAAATATTTTCTAATTTGATGCATTGTTCCAAAAAACAGTACTGAGTTTTTTTCAGTTTTGCCTCCTTCTTGTCTCTTCTGTAAGCTGGTTGAAAGAAAAGGTGAGAGGCAAACAAAGTGAGTAAAGTGAAAACTGTTGATTCTTTTTAGAAACACCAAAGACTGTCAAAAAAAGTATTGTTCAACACTTAAAAATCAGCCTGCAAAGCTCCCGAAAGATTTTATTAAATGAAGTATAGAGCGCATAGAGTGTGTTCAACCATTTGAGCTGTAGGATGTTTTTGTCCATCCAGGCTGCATTGATGATGGGACGATGACTGTACATGAGCCATGATAGAAACAGCTGTCCCACAGCTGGTATCTCTCCAGCTTCAGATAAAGAGCATAATTGGGTGGTAGGATTGAAAAACAGTCCCAAACATCCTGTGTCAGAGCCCTGGTGTGGTGGTTTCCCTTAGCAACTGGAGCTGAGACAGCAGTGAAGTTTGTGTGTGAATATGTGTGTGTGTTTCTGTATTTGTTCAGGTTAAAGGACACAAAACCAATCCCTGTGTTATCAGTGCCTTGGTTTGGCAAAATTTACCAATGACTGCCTCTTGAGAGAATGTGGATTGAGGTCAAAGCTTCACAAACTGATATTTCCCTGCAAACCAATAAACCACCACATTTAAACCATGCCAGGGTGATATATATTCTCTCTCTCCTTTTCTTGAACCCTTAGTTCAGCATAAGAGAATGTAAAGCTCCTTGAATGAGGACACTAAGGGTGGAGAGAGGGTAGGATAGGGGGGAGAAATGTGAATTTAGGAAAAAAAGAAGAGCAGTGAAAGTAAAGAGAATAGCAAAGATGAGGAGCCTTTTATGGGATGCTGGTAAAAGGAAATGTTTTAAATAGTTTCTCGTGCACACAAGACACTATCTGTGACAGACTCTCAAGGAGTTATAAGCTTCAGCAGGTGAGATGGGAGAGACTGTAATACAACCGTTGCCCAGATTCTTCACCAGTCTAAAGTTTATTGGGGAGTGGCGAAGAGAAAGCCACTGTTAAAGAAAACTCAAATTAAATCTTGACTAGAATTTGCCAGTAAGCAGGTGTAAGACTTCATCCATAGTCAAAAGCTTCTCAGCAGCCAGGCCTGGAAAGCTTGTAAAGACAGAGGGTAAAATGAATGCCACATTATATAGGGAAATTCAGCAGAATATACACAGTCTTTTCCATCTCGTCTACTGAAACTTTTAAGTCCTGTCACGGGCATAGCAGCTAAAAACACAAGTTAACAAAGGAAAACTTGAGGGGCACAGAGGAGAACCAAACAGGGCTTGTAAGCACAGTGCCAGACTTCAGAGGAACTGGGAGAATGAGCTTTAGAAGGTTTTCAAGCCAACCAGGCCACTTAAAGCACTTTACAACACAATCTGTGGAAGCTGAGTGTAAGACAGCAATGAATAGTATTGAGTAAACTACACTGACGGACCAATAGGTTCAATGACAGGAGCACAGTGGTGTGTTCAAATAAGACACAAAGACAAAAACACAAAATTTAAAAGAACAAACTGACTTTAGTGAATGGAACCACAGATTTGACAACCACATACAGTACTACACACAATTATGAAAAACAAAATTACAAAAAATAAAATATATGAAACTACCAGTCTAATGACCTGGCCAAGTGTTAGTTCTCAGTAATCAATATCGGGTGCACCCTGGTAACCTGAGTTCTAAACCCTTCTAAAAAAACTAATTATTGAAATTCACTTCACATTCAAATAAAAATTTAAATTCCGATTCACCTGAGGAGATTATCCTACACAGCATTTTACTATACACACATCATGTGAACACACATCAGTAACCATGAGCTTGTGAGGTACACAGACAACTGAGGCACATAAAATGCATGTGAATTGTCTAAGACAGTGATTCCCAACCTGGGAGGCCCGTCCCCCCATGGGGGGCACTAGAGAGCACAGGGGGGGCGCATAATGTGTCTGCTCAGAGGTTGTAAAAATATTAATTGTCTGTATATAAAAAATTCCCATAATAATAATAATTAATACAGTATAACTATTTTTTTGAGGAAAAAAATGCCAGGTTACCAACCGAACTACACCATTTCCTCTCTAGATGTGCTGGTTGCATACACACTCAATGAAAATTACATCATGTGCCTGTGCCGTGAGCCGTGACGCTTGATGCTGAAGCATCTCTCGTCTGGTCAGTAAGAAAACATGGCTGAGAAATGTAAAAGTAACACGGATTTACCCTCATCAAAAAAGAAAACAAGACAATACCTCGACAGTTACCTTGACTTCGGATTTATTGAATCACGGGATAAATCTCAGCCCGAGTGTGTAATTTGTGGTGAGAAGCTAGCTAATGATAGCATGAAGCCAAACAAACTCAGACGACACCAAGAGACTAAACACCATGAAAGTATTCCCGACTTTCAGAGGAAAAAGCAGTTGGCACTGTCAAAAAGGTCCACTGACATCAGAAAAGCCTTTGAAAGAGCAGGTAGCAATTTGCACAGAGCCACAGAAGCATCTTTTGAGTGTTCCCTTTTAATCGCTAAGGCTAAAAAGCCGCACAATATTGGAGAACAGCTTCTGAAACCCGCCTGCCTGAAAATTGTGGAGTTGATGTGTGGGGCTCATGCAGTGGATAAGGTGAAAACTGTCCCACTCTCTAACAACACGGTCAAGGACAGAATAGATAAAATGGCTGAAAATTGCAAAAATAAGCTGCATGATAGGATCAGGAATGCCCCCTTCGCGATTCAGTTGGATGAAACAACAACTGTGTCAGACGAGTCCGTGCTCATTGTTTATGTGCAGTATGTTGATGGTGATGACTTGAAACAAGACATTCTTATGTCCACAAATATGACAACAACATCAACAGATCATGATATATTTATGGCCATGGACTCTTATTTTATGTCCAACAACCTGAACTATGAAAACCTGCTCGCATGTTGCACAGACGGAGCTGCGGCAATGATGGGCAAAAACAAAGGGTTTAACAGCTGCTTGAAAGAAAAAGCCCCAGGGTGTTTAATCTTCCATTGTATGCTCCATCATCAAGCTTTGGCTGGAAAAACCTTTCGAAAGAGCTCAGCACCATCCTCTCAAAGGTTGTTACCACTGCAAATTTTATCAAAGCGCACCCTTTGAACCAGATAATTTTTGCGCAGCTGTGCGAGGATGAAGCGCATCAAACACTGCTGCTACACACAGAGGTGCGGTGGCTATCGCATGGACAAGTGCTTGTCTGTTTTCTGGAGCTGCAAGAAAAAATTGAAGAGTTCCTTCGAGACCACAATCGATCACTGGACGAACATCTGAATGACGAATTTTGGATCAAAACGGCGTATCTTGCTGACATATTCACGCTTTACAATGACACAAACAGGAGGATGCAACGACCTGATTCAAACGTCCTGCAGTGCAAGGACGCAGTGGATGGTTTTGTGCACAAACTGGAGTACAGGGCTGAAAAAATGTCAAAAGGGGAGTTGCAGCAGTTTCCCCTGCTGCTGAAGCAGTCAGCCGGCACTATTCACGCATCTTTACGCATGGAGTTTATCCAGCACATGAACCTGCTCTGCCAGGAGATGAAAAGGCGCTTTGCCGACATGGATGAGCATTTGTCAAGAGAAACATGGGTGATGGACCCCTACATTTCCGCTGTCAAAGACGTGGAATATCTTGGCTGTGAAGATAAGCTTTGTGACCTCCAAGCTGATTCTGTATCCAAAAAATATTTCCAAGAAAATGGATACAAAAAGTTTTGGATTGCCAAAGGACAAATCCTTGCACCCAGACTGGCCAAACACACACTGATGAAGTTTATTCTTCCATTCAGCACTACTTACCTGTCTGAGGCAGCCTTCAGCGCACTTGTGTTATTAAAAACAAAAGCCCGCAACAGACTTGATGTCCATCAAGACTTTAGGTTGGCTGTGACAAACACCACACCTGACATCAAAACCCTGGCCAGAAACATGCAAGCCCAAGGTGGCCATTAGTTCAAGAATGAATCAGCTTGGAGGTCACAAATGTCTTGAAACATTTGTGGGGGTTGTTCATTTCCTAGTATGCAGTCATAAAGTCTCATAGTCTTGTTGCTTGAATTTTGAACATGTTCAAAAAATTTGTGCGACAAATTTTCTCTCAAAGATAGTTGCAGAGTTGTTGTGCGTGTCTCCATCTTCTCTCAAGGCTTTCTCAATTTATCATCTGTAATTCTAGAGCACTATAGCTGCATTGTGACAACTGCATGTGAGCTCTCTGTAAAGCAATAATTCACTGGGCTGGGACTGTTAGAGAATAGCTGACAACTCAAATTAGTGAGAAAATCTTTGGTTGCAAACTCATTGAATTCTGAATGTTTGCAACCAAGCAACCAGCAAGTTGTATGGCTATGGTTTTAGTGGATAACCTTTCAAAAGCACAGCTTATTGTTGTGTGCATGACTTGCAAAACTATTCTTGGCCATTTGCTTTTTTTTGTTCCCCACCCCTAGCCTCATTGTAACCCACCCCCCAGCCTGCTTTGTACCCAACTTGGCAGATGCCCCCATGTTTATGATTTAATCAAGCACTCACAAATTATGAGGCTAACAATGCACTGGGAAATGTGGACCAATGCTAGGTTGAGAAAACAGTGAAAAGTGTCACTCGTTATTGGAATACCAGATAACCTCCTCCCCAAAAGAATGTTTTATGGCCACCTGAAGAAACGGCAATGCACCCAAGGAGGGCAGAAGAAGAGGTACAAAGACAATACTAAAAAAAAAAACTTTCCTTTCGCTTTCGCTTCCAGGCGTTTCCACGTCCGTGCTCATGTTTTTGCTCCTTATGTTCCTGCCTGTAAATTCCTTGTTGCTCAATTTTTTCTGCCACGTCAGCTTTTTGTTTTCTTTTTTTTTGTTAATAAATCAGTTTTAGTTTTTTTCAATTCAACATGAGTCTGCGTTCTTGATTCGCCTCAGTCAATCATTACAGTTTTTGACAGTTGGTCAGTCTTACCTTCTTCTAACTTTGTTTACTTTGGATTTAAAGTGTGGCTTGTTGTTTTCTTTCCATTTTTGGCATAGACTGTATGTCTTCAAATATTGCAATCTCACTGCATTTGTAATTACTACACATTAGAATTTTTTTTTAGTTCACCTATAGTATGTGTTGGGCGAATGTCTGATAATATTCCTGCAACAAAATTAAGAAATTGCGCCTGTCGCTCAACCATCGCATGCAGATCTTGCAAACAGTTGTGTGTCATTTTCACACATAACTGTTAGAATAGGATGGTGGGATTAGAAGGCAAAAAGAGTTTAGAGAGATTATTAGCATCCTAAGACATTTACATGCATTGTAAATTTTGTACCAATAAAACTTTTTTCACAAACACTGGTGCACTTTTAATTTTGCAAATGAATACAATACATACAGTATCAGGTTAAACTTGCACGATTTTATACTGTAGCAAAATAAATAAAAATAAATAAATAAACAGGAGTCAATTCCCCCACAACACAGCTCTAATCCTTTTGAATTACAAAAACTACACTGAAAAGGATTTGAGATGGATTCTACATGCCTGTGACAATTCTGTGATAGTCATTGTAGTGAACGTGAAAAAGAGGCTGTGTGGAGGGACTTCTGTCTTTAGTTCATAGTGTATTATAAGATAATTCCAAAAACAACCTGATTTCAGGCACATGTGGTCTTTATTTCATGATAAAATAAAAAAAAGACACACGACAGTAAAATAAAGCAAATATTTGTTTTAAATTTATTTTGGGTTATAAACATACTTTAATTCTGTATAA
>JAOXNZ010000030.1:24110902-24121122 GCA_028566095.1 Kryptolebias brasiliensis
ATTTGAATGACTGAGAGATTAACAGGCTGCTGCACAACTTAAAGACCTGCTGAAGAGCAGGGAAACAACTAAAACATACAGGATAGTGGCCCTCCAGGACCAGGATTGAGGACCCCTGCTTTATTGGGTCTCTCCTTTTCCAACATGAAAAGGTTTTCTTCACTCTGACTGGAACGTTAAGTGACTTTTGGCGAACTTGCGCTTTTGGCGAACTTGCGCTTCTCTTTTTGTTTGTGTGAAGTCCTTATTTGCATTGTTGCAGACCCAGTTTATCACTACCATGGTCATACTGTTTATTGTTCTTAAGTGTAGGCAGGATGTCCAGTTTTTTGTCCTCATTGGTGTTCCTCTGAGAAGCTGGAAAGGAGATCCACCAGTTGTGGCATAGGGTGAAGCTTGTAGTTGTAAAGCATTTCAGTAACTGTAGGCTTGCAGGGTGGTTAGGTAGCTTGTGCTGCCTTAAACTGTGTCTTTTAGCACTTTGATAAAGTGTTCCACACATTCATTTGCCTGAGAATGACATACACTTGTTCTGATCTGCTTAATGCTATGTTCACTCATGAAATCAGCAAAAGTAGAAGATGTAAACTATGGTCTATTTTCAGTTGTGATGGTGCATGGGTTTCCTTCAAATGCAAAAACAAAAGTTTGGAATGCAATGGCAGTGTTACTGTATCATTAGGGGTAAATGCTACTTTAGGCTACTTACTGAAACAATCAACAAGGGTGATGCAAACCTGCAGTTATAAGTTCCATGTTCAAATGAACCCACAATGTCAACAGCAATGTGTTGAAATGGAAATCTGTTGTAATGGGGCAGGTAAAACACTTGTGATTTTGTCACATGCCTGACAGATAGTGCATAATGATGAATGATTGTGCAGACCAAATTATCCATATGTGGCCACCAGTAAAATTCTCTAAGGCATTGTTTGGTGCAAACTGCATTCTAGTGTCCTTTACGAGTCAGATGCACAACCTTTTCTTGCAGAGACAGGAACTACGAGACATTTTTGACTTCCTCTGGAAGGGGTTTCTTCACTTTAGGCCATCCTGAGTGAATGATTCATTGCAGTTCAGGACAGTTTTTACATTCAGCTTCAATATCAGCAGGTGAGAGTGCAGTCATAACGGGAGAGATTTCTGCTATTTCTGAGATCAAGTCAATTCAGAATCTGCAGCTGTATTAGTGGAGCTCATTTTTTTGGCATATAAACACTGTGTTGTTTACATGAACCTTGTTAATGAATCCTTCAACACACCCAAGGCTGAAACAGAAAAAAACATTATTCACCATGCATGTTTTTATGTCAGTGGGATGTTCTTTGGTATCATTCTCTTGAATGAAAGTCACTTTTCTGCAGATAATGTTAATTTGCAGTGCTTTGATCAGATCCAGAATCAGTAGTTGTGATCCTGTTTTCAGTGTGTAGAATAATGCTGGAACTTTGTTGTTTTCGCTGCTACTCCTGCTGTAGCTCGTGAGCAGCCAATGACCGGTAAGTCACCTTTTGCATATGTGACCAGTTCACCTTTCAGTGGGCATTGTGCAAAAATGTTGCTTGTAGACAGTTTCTGGTAAAATAGATAAAGAAGCTCTAGTCTTTACAATTAACTCCAGGACCTGGGAGTTTACTTGTGGTGCTTAAATGTTCAATTGGTATGTGATTTATCTAATGCTACACCCATCAGCTGAACAACATGAACACAGTATTGCTAACTAAGGAACAACCACTTCTCTCACTGCAGCCATAAGTGATTTGCATACTTTGGTGAACTGTCCCTTCTTTTTGCAGTTATCACAAATACTTCAGCAGCAGTACAGTTTTTATCAATAGCAAGGTGTTTATCTGATCCACATCTAAAGCAGTGACATTGCTTTCCATGACTTGCCAGTTAAGAATGAAATGGGGTGGAGGTCTATGTATTTGTGCTGCTTGCACCCCTCTTTTCCTTTGAAAATGAGCATCCACAGCAGCTACTTCCTGTACATCTGCAGGTGGTTCATTTGTTTTTTCCACAGCACCTTGCTCTGTCATCTCCACTGCAGTATTTAGAGTAGGACAAAACTTTGCAACTTTCAAAACTCCATAAAGGTACAGAATCATGTTGTTTTTATCTAAAAAACAAAGGTTATCCTGTATGAGCTTGTAGTGTCTCATCAGTTTTGCTGTGGCCCTAGTTAATGTTGTTTACAAAAGGTCTGAATTCTCCTTCACTGGCGAAAATTAGTACAATCAACTAGAGCAGATGAATAAAATGTTACCAGTATAAACTGTAAGTGTAGGTTGGTGTTAGATGAGTGCAGAGGAGACTGGTGGCTAATGAGTTGGCCTGGGAGCATGAACTGAATTCTACATGCAGCCCTCTTTTGCCAAGGTTGTTTATTTATTTATTTATTTTTGTAGCTCTAAGACCACAAGTTAGACTCTTCCTGCCTCTGGCTATGTGTACTCCAACTTTTATGTGTGAGCACAAACATACACACTTTCAGACCATGAGGTAGTGAGAAATATATTGCCATGTGGATTACTGTTAAAGCTATACAGTGTTTGTGGTCAGTGCGGGTGTTATACGTGCCTGTGTTTGCATGTATGTCCATCCCTGCACATTGGGCTCTTTCTCTGATCTGTGTTTTTTTTTTTGTAATGAGACCTGACCAAAAATGTGTACACAGACGCCACACTCACAGGCCCAAATCTCATTATAATTCCTCTCTTCCTCCCTTCACGATTTTACTCAGCACCATCAAAACTTCTCCTCTTAGTGTTTGCACTGTCAAACAGGCCTGACAATGAGCTGATGATTAGATTACATTCATATTCAAAAACACATTTTTTATTTATTCAGGTTCTCCTCTTGCAGGCCATCAAGATTAAAAACATCTGACAAAGGTGACATACCCACTTTCAAATGTTATTCACTGCATTTGCAGGTCAGCCTCTTAACCAACAGATTTGACTGTGACTGATTAAATGAGATTTATGCCCAGTCTACACAGGGACAGTTTTTGTAAATACAAGTTTTTTTATTATTATTATTGTTTCACCCTTGATGCCACATGGAAATGGGATTTTAGGGTTCTAGAGTGAGAAAATCTTAAAACACCACTCATGCGTTTTCATGTGGACAGCCTAAACACAAAATTTGAAAACTTTGATGTCATAGACCTACCGCTAACCTAACCTATGACTCTAAGCACGACAGATGCAACAATTTACATGTTTTTGTTTGTGCTGCAGACTCTTGTTTCCCAGTTTGGGCATAGGTTTTGTATACTGTGTCACTTCAATGACCACACAAGGCTGATGAAAATGATAACATACAGAAAAAAAAACGTTATTATTACAGAAATAATCTAAGGCCAAAAAAAGGTTTTAATCACTTTAGTGAACTGTCAAAAACACACAAGCAAATGTTATAGAAAGAAAATACAAAATAGGTATAAATGGTCTCTACTTATATAGCACCTTTTGAGCCAATCAATTAAATGTTGATGAAATGGGAAATAATATTAAAAATAAATAAATAAATAAAATAAATATATTTAAAAAAAAAAAACAAACACCCATCTTTTGCGGAAAACAGTATATTAAAAATAAATTGCTATTTCCAAATTAAAAGCTATACCATATCCATCTTATGGGGTATATTTTCAGCAGCGTATTATACAAAAAAAGGTCCTTATAAAATGAACTATTCTCTGATGGAGCTACACCTCACACTCATATTTGGAGTTCTACAACTTAGCTGCATATGAAACAAAAACAACTTTAATAAAAGGCCCACATAAAAACAAACCAAAACTCAGTTTACTCAATTTCCATGTTTTTCTTCAGAAAAATGAGGATGTCCACATTTTCTGCTGACAGTACAGATCTGCTTGCTGTGACAATGTCACCTGCTGTGGAAGAAAACCCTCTCATTTGGGACAGAGGTTCCAGGTACCACCAATTAACACTGTGCCAACTTGGGAAGGTGAGAGTACGAGCTGTAATGTTTCTTCCACCATTTCAGTGGGTTATTATCTGTGGGAATTCAGTCTGCTAACCTGTATAAGTTCATCTCCTCCTCTGCCACTTTGGCTACAGACCTGGGGTCTCATTTATAAAACTGGTGTACACACAAAATGGGGCCTGAAACTTGCGTACATCACTTTCCACGCAAAGTTTGTGATCTATAAAACACAAACTTGATGGGAAAATTTGCTGTCCCTCACGCAAACTCTGAGCCATGCGTACCATATACGCTTGTTTTGGAGACAGGGGGAATTGAAGCCACACTGCATCATGATTCCTCTCAGATATTTAATTTCACTCCATAATCAAATTTTTATTTTAGCTCGATTTTACCACAGGCTTTCGAAACAGCAGTATTATTTATGCTTCGGCCAACTTAAATTTCAAATAAAAATTCACGCGGCATTTCAAAGTTTTCTCCCCATCACATTCCTGTCCCTGGATGATCACCAAGATGATGTGTACCAGATTAACACATGAGGGGACAGTGGCTACCCCCTCAGATGCGGGCTCCTAACCCCCTTTACAAACCCCCAGAGCGCAGAAGAGGTGCACTTTAATACCGCTCACACCTGTGCGCTCTACCTCACAGGGGTGCACCTGATCAGTTTTTGGCAGACCATTACTTTTTGGCTCGACACCGGCCATCTTTCTTTCAAAAGGTGTCAGTTCGGGTACGTTCTTACACACCTACCTGTGGCTGACATGCTCTGGCGGTGGCCGGTTAGTCGCTTTTTTGCCTCCACCCTAAAATCTGATCACTTTTTCTTCACTTCAACCATGGTCCTCTCTGTCCCACTCACTGAATTAACAGTGGTAATGACAGGTTGCCACTCACAACGTTTCCTTTTATTTGTAATGCCACTACTGTGTCTCCCAAAAATTATATTTTTTCTGTTCTCCACCTCATTCACCAGCACATCGATTTCTGCCCTGGTGAAATTTTGTTTCTTCACTCTTTTCTCCGTCGTTGCCATGGGTAACCAGGAAATACCATTGATCAGCTGGCTCATTTAAATACACCTTCAAATTCATGAGGTGCTTTCCATTGACCATTTATGGTTGAATGTGGGCGTGTGGAGGGCAGAACCTAAGGTTGGATCTTGTGCGCAAATTTTTAGGTACAGGTGTGATTTATAAAGGGAAATTGATTGCAGGTGTGCATACCCATGGTTTTATAAATCTAAAAATTTTTTGGCGTACGCCATTTTCGCCTTTTGGGCCTATGTACACTTTTACTAGGAATTCTATGCAATCTTTTATAAATGAGATAAGACAAGATAAGATAAAATTTATTGTCATTGTCATCAACAGATTACAACAAGACTAAAATTGTGCTTGACTCATATACAAAAAGAGGTTGCAGCACCTGGAGATTTCACAGAATTGCACTTGTAAAAATATTGCATATCATAATCAAACATTTGTATATATACAGAATTTCCATTTAATAGAGTTGTGGATATGTGTCAAGAACAGAAATTCTTACACATTTGAATTTAGTGACATAATTGCCATCTGATAGAAGCTGTTTTTTAGGAGATTTGTCCTGGTTTTTATTGCTCTATATCTCTTCCCTGATGGCAAGCATTGGAAGAGGCAATGACCAGGGTGTGAAGAGTCATTTAAAATGTCCATAGCTTTCTTGCGGCACCTTGAGGTGTAGATCTGTTCCAGGGTGGGGAGGATGCAGCCTATTGTTCTCTCTGCTGCCCTGACAACCCTCTGGAGCGCCTTCTTGTCTGAGGATGTGCTACTATCGTACCAGACACACAGACTGTACGTGAGCATGCTCTCTATGGAGCAGTGATAGAAGGCCAGCAGCAGGTCTTGGGGGAGACAGTTCTTTTTGTGGATTCTCAGAAAGTACAGTCTCTGCTGCACCTTCTTCAGCAGCTCCCTAGTGTTGGTGCTCCAGGATAGTTTATCCTCCAACTCCATGCCCAGAAACCTGAACACTGGGACCCTCTCCACACAGGTCCCGCTGATGGGGAGAGGCTGAATGTCCGTTTTGTTCTTCCTGAAGTCGATCACCAGCTCCTTTGTTTTGGAGATGTTAAGGAGTAGGTTATTGACTTTGCACCAGACAAGCTGTACACAAACTTCAGACAGGCCTACAGGGCTAAACCACTAGCACACCTCGGCCAGTCTGATCACTTGTTCCCGCTTCTGATCCCTGCTTACGTCCCTCTCCGGAAACGTGTCCCCATCACAAACCGGATTGTTACTACCTGATTCCTGGTCTTTGGGTCCTGTGCCATGAACAATTCTCCAAACAACTCCTTCATGGCTGACTTCTTCTCTGGTGGAGATGCTGATGGTGAATCTGATGAGTCTGCTGCTTTAGTCTCCTTGGTGGTTGCTTCTGTGATGTCTGTGGCTTTGTCCTGAAGAAATATAAAGAAAGCTATTATGTGTATTTGTTTAAATAATATTTTCAAACTATGCAGTAGCAAAATACAATTTCAAAAATTAGCAAAAGAATACCTACTTGTTCAATGCTCACCACAATCACTGTGGTGAGTGCTCCATAGACTCTCTGTTGCGTGGCATCATCCAAGTGTCGCAGGGACTTGAATAGAGGATCCAAAGCGGTGCACTTGTGTAAGGTAATTCTGAAGAGCAGGATCTGTGTAACCCTGCTCCAGGTCATTCCTGATGGCTTTTTTGACATCTCTCACTGTTGGGTTGTCATCATCATACTGTGTCATAGAGTTCAGGATCTTCATTCTAAGTGGCAGGATCATGGATGCTGTCAGAAACGATGCTTCGCACATCATGATTGTCACCATTTTCAGAATTTTCATGACAGCAATGACATTTTCGGCCAGTGTGTGGTAGACTCTGAATGTTCTTCATACACTTCTTCAGAGCATTGTCAGCTATTACAGCATACACTGCAGCTTGCTGTTCAAGGTAACTCTCCATCATATCATGGGAGGAGTTCCACGTAGTTTGAACATCTTGGATCAGCTTTTTTTCACTAAGCTGCAGCAACTGCTGTTTTCTCTTTAACACATTGTTTCCTGTTGTGTTTCTGTGAAAGAAAGTGACAATTTTTCTCATCTTTGCTAGGAACCATTCCGTTCTGAGCAGCTAGATTAATTACATGCGCAAAGCATTCAATTTGTGGTCCCAGCCCCGCAGCTGTGATAGCATCATTAACTATGTTCCTGGCATTGTCAGTAGTCACAGGTATAGTCACATTTGGTCGCACTAGCTTCCAATCTTCCACAGCTTCTGACAGACCTTTGGCTAAGTTGTTAGTGGCGTGACTGTCGATGAGGCGTGTCTGTAAAACACTGCTTTTCATCTGCCATTCCGGATCAATATAATGTGCGGTGACGGGTGCTGCTGACACTGCTGTCTCGTATTTGGCTTTTGTCTTGTTATACAAAGCAGGAACTGTGGTATCGGTGAAATATGTTTGTCTGTTCTACAACAGAAAAGGGTTGCATGTCGACAGCAATAAAAGTAGCGATCACCCAGTCGATTTCTTTTGCCTTCTTTGAATCATGTGCTAATGGCTGTCTAAATGACTCGGGTAGAGTTTGCAGCTTGTTGGCTTGTTGTTGTTTCTGTCTGGTTCCACTTGTTTTCGCACCGGGGTGATGTCGGCGTAAATGTATAGTCATATTTATTGTGTTACCACCGATTTAATTAAGCATTGTGTGGCACTTCCGACATACCAATGTGCTTTTGCCCACGACGCGCTTGCCATCAGGGTCATACTTAAAATGAAAACCAAAGTAGTTCCAAACGCCAGATCTGAATGATGGTGGAGGAGCTTCAATTTCAGGTATAGTTGAGGCAGTAGCCATGTTGCATCGAGCTAGCTTCTTATAGCTTTTCTCACTAGCCTGAATGCATGTGGGAGGCGCTCAGTGGATCTGCACTTGATAATGCAGCCTAGGTGGAGTAATCAAACTCACTGAGCCTTCAACACAGAGCACATCTTCAGAAGATAAGAAGATAAGATAAGATAAGATAAAACTTTATTGATCCCACAATGGGGAAATTTGCACGTTACAAGTTTAAAAATTAAAATTTAGAAATCTGTAATGTTCGATCTCCTCCCTGGGCTGCCACCTTATTGTGGTGGAGCGGTTTGATTGTCCCAATGATCCTAGGAGCCATGTTGTCAGGGGCTTCATGCCTCTGCTAGGGTCACCCATGGAAAGCAGGTCCTAGGTGAGGGATCAGACAAAGTGCAGCCCAAAGACCCCTTATGATGAGTCACAATTTTGGAGCTAGGCCTGGAGGTGGGGCACGCTGGTCAGTGCCTGGTGGCCGGGCTTTCACCCTTGTAGCCCAGTTTGGCACAGCCCAAAGAGGAGACATGGGTCCCCCTTTCCATGGGCTCACCACTTGTGGGAGGGGCCAAAGGCGTCGGGTGCAATATGGAACGGGTAGGGACCGAAGGCGGAGACCTTGGCGGTCTGATCCTCGGCTACAGAAGCTGGCTCACGAGCCATGGAATGTCACCTCTCTGGTGGGGAAGGAGCCTGAGCTGGTCTGCGAGATCGAGAGGTTCCGGCTAGATATAGTCGGACTCACCTCGATGCACAGCTCTGGAACCAATCTTCTCGGTGTTAACAGGAGATTTGCATCATGGATGTGCAGCTGACAAATCTGCAGCAACTGTGTGATGCCATCATGTCAATATGGACCAGACTCTCTGAGGAATGTTTCCAGTACCTTGTTGAATCTGTGCCACGAGGATTAAGGCAGTTCTGAAGGCAAAAGGGGGTCCAACCCAGTACTAGCAAGGTGTACCTAATAAAGTGTCCGGTGAGTGTATATATATATATAATATCACTCTTGTAATCATTGTCTCACACACACACACAAATACTTATATATGTGTGTGTGTAAATGGCTGGAATGATTAGTAGTCACAATTGAATATTGTGACTACAAGCAATATTCAGTTGATATGCATTATGAAAAATGACATAAATACAAGGCCTTTGTTTAAGAACAAATATGTAATTACTCAGCATGAATGTGATGACTTATTTAGTGAATATATGCCTTTGGTGAGTTGAAAGAGAGTGGTAACAGATGGATATTTTTTTGCTGTCACTTAGTACTGTCAGATTTAGAAAGACATTTTTTTATTTTTTTGTGTGTGTTGTAATAATGTGTGTGTTCTTATATTTATTTCCCTCTGCCAAAGACAAAATGTATTTTGTTTTTGCCTTGTCAGGATGTGTGTCCTATGTTTAGTTTGTCTATTAGTAAACTAATGAATCAACAGATGGATTTTAACAAAACTTTCAGAACATAATTATTGGTTGTACATGTACAGCTGATTAAGATTTGGAGTAAACCCAATTCAAGATTCTAAGCTCTACACATTGAGCAAACAATTGCTCAAAACTTTGGCATTAACCTTTGTAGTCAACACTGGTTGTCTGTAAGCCAAACCTGATCTTAGTCTAAAACTTTGGCATGAAAGACACCTGTGATATACATTCTTTCAAGAAATGCTAGACCTTTAATAACCTTTTATTTTTTTTAAATTGTACATTCATAGTTTTCAGCTGGTGCATTACATGTTTGTGCACTGAGACACATTATGTGCATTTTTAAGGATGCAAATTAGGCTCTTGGTTGCTCGTTCCTTCGAGGAACAGCAAAACTTCAGAAAGCACCTAAAATACTGTGTGGTAATTGGAAGGCTTTATCTTCAGTCTCATCAATTAATGTGCAATTTTCCATTTAATCATTAACAGGCATGCTGTATTTGCAATTCAAATGAAGACTGAGAACAGAGAAGATGTCTTTCAGCTGATACCAGCTGGCATGAGAACAGAAAGGACAATCAGAACACAAAATGACTTGCAGAGATATGAGTGGCACACGAACAATTGTCAGCACACAAGCAGTGATGCTCATGTGAATCCATACACATTCTGAGCAAATAGGGTGACACATTAAAAAAATTACATTTTCTTATAAAACTTCAATTGCACACCAAACCAGTATTTAGAATCAGAATGTTGGCAGTGAAACTCAGTTTTACATGCCAGTCGAACAAAGATTCAAATCCATCCATCCATCTATCCATCCATTATCTTTACCCGCTTCTCCATTCCGGGTCACGGGGAGCCGGTGCCTTTCTCCAGCAGTCACTGTGCGAGAGGCGGGGGACACCCTGGACAGGTCGCAAGTCCATTGCAGGGCCACATAGAGACA
>JAOXNZ010000030.1:24126516-24136549 GCA_028566095.1 Kryptolebias brasiliensis
GCAGATCGTCTTGGCCATGTCTACATGCCTAAATGCATTGAGTTGCTGCCATGTGATTGGCTGATTCGACATTTGCGCTAATGAGCAGTTGGACAGGTGTACCTAATAAAGTGACTGGTGAGTGTAGTCCAGTGCATTGGAGTCAATTGTTCGAACCGGCCAGAAAATACCACTGGAGTTTCATTTTTTGGCTTCCCAAAAAAAGAAAACCTTTCTCAGATTTGGATCCATAAGCTCCGATGTTCAAATTACTATCAGAACTCAGGTTCGGACCACTTCAAAGAGAAGCACCGCTTTGACCCTTGTTAATATGGTGGACTGGCTTCACACCAAAAAACAGGACCTTTTGATAACTATTTTTAATTTTAAAAGAAAGGTAAATAGAAAGGAAGACAGCCACAAAGGAGACGAGAAACAGGAAGTTTTAGTTCAAACGTGACGTCGTGAACGCGCGCTGTCATTGAAAGGTATGAGGTGCATAAAGGCCTGACAGCCTGAGATAAGTTTGTGATTGAGAGCAGTTTGCTATTGATGAAAAAATATAGACAATCCATGTGTGATAAACAAATGGCATAGTCTGAAACTGCTGGTGATTAGTTTACTCTGGTGTGAGAGTTCATAAACGCTACTCTCAAGCGCACTCACATTTTTAACGAGTTAGCATCGGGTTAGCATCGAGTTAGCAATGTTAACTCTCTCCTGCCGTCTTTATGTTGATCGTGTCGTGTACTGCTGTCATGGCAATGATTTGGGGATAATTGGTTCTCACCGTTCCACGTTCCCAACTAGATCGTTATGTGTGTTGTTTTGTTGGCCATGATGGTCCTTGTGATCATCAGAATCCAAATCTGATAGTTTCAGTTTTCATTTGATTACGGAGATCCAGTCATCGGTTCAGGTTTATACTTGTAAGCTTGTATATCCATTACTCCTGCAAAGTCTTCCAGCATTTCTTTGTATTCAAAAAAGGCTTGTTCTTTCACTTCCACTAGAAAACAACTGGACAGTGGCAACATTTTACATTCTCCAGCACTGTTTTAGGGTCTGACCGGGGCACTGTGCATGTCATGAACCCAGGACAGCAACTCAGCCCCACAAATCACCCACTTTGGAAATTATTGACTAAAATGCTAAAAACAAGTTATAGGTCAGAAAAATTGGTCCCTGGAATGTTGTGTGGATGTGTTTGACTAAATAACATTCTTGAAATGTCAATTTTTTTTAAGATTTGATTTCAGTTCACCTTTAACTGTTCCACCATCATCCCGGTCACCAAGAAACACACCATAACTGGAATGAATTAATACAGAGTCATTGCCCTGACACCTGTAGTTATGAAATCCTTTGAGTGACTGGTGTTGAAGTATCTGAAGGACATCACTGACACCCTCCTGGACCCCTTGTTTTTATTGAGCAAACAGGTGGGAGGATGATGCAATCAATTTTGGACTACACTTCATTCTACAGCACCCCCTCCACCCAGGGTCCTGTTTCTAGACTTTAGCTCAGCCTTCAACAGTATCAAAACAAAAGTCCTCCACCAAAAGTTCACCTTGCTCACAGTGCTGGCCTTTACCTGTCATTGGATCAAAGATACCTGACAGTCTGGCAGTGACGGGTAAGGTAAGGCTAGGTAGCATCTTTTCCTGCACAAGAACTATCAGCACCATCCAATGGTGTGTTCTCTCCCCACTCTTCTTCTCTCTATACACAAATAACTGCAACTCAGCAGACCGGTCTGTGAAACTCTTTAAGTTTACAGATGACACCACTACTTGTGGTGTGATCCAGGACAGTGATGAGTTCGCATACAGACTGGAAGTGGATCGGCTGGTCCACTGATGTGGTCAGAACCATTTGGAACTTAACCCTCTCAAGACTGGGGAAATGACAGTGGACTTCCGGAGAAAACCCCCCACATCCCCTCCACTCACCATCCTCAGCAACACTGTGTCTCCTGTGGATCACTTCCAGTTCCTAGGAACCACCGTTTCTCGGGACCTGAGAAGGTTCTCACACAAGACTGAACACTGTTCGGAAAAAGGCCCAGCAGAGACTGTACTTCCTGTGGCAACTCAAGAAGTACAACCTACCACAGGAGCTGCTGTTCATCTTCTACGCAGCCAGAAAACGGGACAGATCCAGGCTGCAACAAACAATTCTGGGCTGACCTTCCCTCGATCTACAGGTCAGGAAAAGGGCTGATAACATTTCTGCAGACCCCACACATCCCAGACACAAGCTGTTCAAATTCCTACCTTCAGGCTGGCGCTACAGAGTCCTATTAGCAAAAATCCGCCACCACAGAGACAGTTTCTTCCCCCAAGCTGTCTATCTGATGAACACAGTAAACACCTTACAGAAACAAATTCTTTGTTGGCCAATAAAGGTGATTCTGATTCATAGGTGCTCATTTGCAGAATGTGATTAGATTGGTAGAGCAATCATGACTAGATGCAGTTTTGGGATTTAATATAGATAAATTATTTTATTTATTTCGAATCTTTATTATTAACTGCTACACAATTGTTTGGTAGCACTTTATAATAACTACACCTTATTTAATCTTTAATAAATGATTAATTAACCTCAAAACATCATTAATTAAGGATGATTCATACTTAATACGCTATAAATTAACACATTTATTAATGCTTTGCCCATAAAGGCTAATTACTTCCAAAACCAACATACTCAATGTTTATTTATGCTTAATAACTCATGGATTAACTATTCTATATACTGTGTGTATATGTATGTAAATGGTCACATAAATGTACTTTCACATCATGTGTTAGACATGTATGTTAATTTAGACAAAACACACAAGTTCCTTCCATGTCTCCTGGCTTGAGTGCAGACTCTCGCTAGCAACAACAAATTCGGTGCCAGTAAGGAGATAGAAACACAGGAAGCCATGGTCTACAGTCCAACAAGCAGGAAATCAATCGCGGCTTCTTTTTATGAATTTGTTGTTGCTAGCACGAGTCCGCAGAACTTTTCGACTGGCCTTAAGCATATTTAGCAAACAATTTTCTCCTCACACAGGCAACAGTTGCAAAAACACGACAAGAACACAGTTGACTGTCCCATCGATTGTTGAAAGTAATGGAACATGATTGTGTTGATTTGGTCTGATTTCCACAGGTGAAAAGGAACTTATGTGTTTTGTCTACATTAACAAATACTTAAAGCATAAATAGTCTTCACTTTTGAAGGGTTCACAAAAAGACTTAACTAACTACTAGCAACAGCCTTAATTATTAATGCACTGCAGGATAAGTATATAGTCAGTTCAAACATTCTCTAACCATTAATACATGTTTAACACATGGTGTGAAAGTACATTTATAGGACCATTTACATATATATGCACACAGTATATATAATAGTTAATTTATGAGTTATTAAGCATGAACATTGATTATGTTGGTTTTGGAAGTAATTAGTCTTTATGGGTTAAGCATTATTAAATGTGTTAATAAATGTGTTAATTTATAGCATATAAGTATGAATCATCCTTAATTAATAATCATTTATTAATGATTAAACAAGGCAAAAAGGTGTAGTTATTATAAAGTACCACCAATTGTTTTTCTTTTTTCTGCTGTATGATGCTGCTATGAGTAGTGCTGTCAAGAAAAGTTTGTATTGTTGCTTTTTTTAGTTAAATAAATTACAACAAAGTATATATTTGTGTGAATGCTGACTCAGCATTCACACCATTGTTTTCCAGTTATTTGTTTTCTTATACTTTTTTTAAACAATTTTTTACTATCTTACTTTTTCTACATACAAGATCTAAGGTATCATGTGGCTCAACTAATACTCCAGAAAAAATGTTAATGATTTTATGTTTTATTATATTCAATGTAGAAAATAATTATTTTTGCACACTGCTGAGTGTATAAGTGTAAAACACATGTGCTGGTGGAAGGTTTATTATTATGCACCAGGTCTCATTTCTGTGTATTATTTGTATTTGTGAAACAGGTTTTATGAAGGTGTGATTTTTAAAATTAAACTTGTTTGTGAGAAAAATTTATTTTAATCATACAGTAAAAAATAGACTCAATTGTTAACATAGAATCATTCTTTTTTATGATGTGTTGTACTGAATCTCAATCCGTGGGATGAAACTTATTGAAAACCATTATATTGTGACTATAGACTGAATGTGATATATTGGTCTTTCTGCTCATGTATCTTTACTGTATTGAATTGTTGGCAGTGAGAGACATGTAACATCAGACATAGACCAGAGATGCACAACCTTGGTGTTGAGAGTGTCTGTACTTTTTTTGTTCAGCTGAGATCCAACCATCTGTTCAATATTTACCACATGTTCCAGAGTTGGATTGTGGAGGCAGCAGCTTGAGCAGGGAGACCCAGAAATCTCTTTCCACAGCCACCTCTTCCTGCTCTTCTGGGAGGATTCCAAGGCGTTACCAGGACCCTCTTCATTTTACATTTCAGTTATTTTGATAAAATTTTTACAAATAGTTTACCTGTTCCTCCAACATAATCAGCTAAGCTAGCCAATAGTCAGTTGGAGTGATGGTGAGGGCTCTGTGTATTTAACCATTTGGGTAATGTACTCTAGAATCAATTAGCTCCATCGGTGGGGGAGGAGGCAGCGGTTACAGCTAAGTTCCACAGTGTCCAGTCCTTGACAGAGTAGTGTCCCATTGAGCCCTAATTATCCTTCATGACTTGCTTGGTTAAAGTGCAACAACAATAATAGTAGATGACCGACAGAGACACTGGCCCGGTCCCAATACGCGCACTATACCCTACGCCCCTCTATGAAGTGTGTACTCAGTCGAAGTGAACATAAGGGTTCGTGTGCGCGGGTTACAAGCATGCAAAAATTGGAGAATTGGGACAGTACAGGTTATGTCATCAACTTGCGCCTCTGCGTCATAACGATGACATCCAACATGGCGGGACCGGTCGTTGTTTTGGCATTTTAAGAAGGTGCCAGTACGATTTTAAAAGTACAGGATAGGTATTTTTGCTTTCCAAAGTCATTGCAGGAGATATTTGGCTGTTCAAATGTGTTTTGTTATGACATGTTGAATACGGAGCAAAGTTTGATAGTATTCACACATGTACAGTAGAGTGAAACAATAATTATTTCAATACTTTACATTTGAAAACTGCTTTTTTCATCACAGACACAGCTTATTCTGTCACCACTGCCATAATTCTACCTTTAAATTTTAAACCCTTTTATTATCAATAAAGATAATATTTAAAAAATTCAAAACGTCACATGCAGTGATGAATTGTGGGTAAATACTTCACCGAAGTCTGCCTGGATGTGGGCTTACCAGAAGGGCAGATGTAGAACGCAAAGGGGGCGGGGCGAAAGACCATTCGGGAGAATTGGGACACACTACGATCTCAAATCCTTCAGCATGAATGTGCATTTGAAGGGCACAAGGGTGGAACAAGGGTGGAAGTCCGAGTATTGGGACCGGGCCACTAACATATATGGTGGCTCCACTATGGTTGTGCTGTCCTCATCATCTGTGCTCTATATGGCTTGACAGTCAGTTAAACGCCTCCTTAACATCAAGACTCTGAAGACAGATGACTCCTTGTCCACAGGTTTATTGATGTTGCAAGGAAGGTGAAACTGAAACATACAAAGTACAATCAACTCTGTGTCTATCCCTTTGACTTTACAAGAACAAATAAACATGCCTCTTAGAAGTAAAATAAATCACTTCATTTTAACACTGACACCAGCTGCCCTTATTATCTTACATTTTTAACTTCTGTTTTATAATCATTTTTAAAGCAAATAAATTCTGTATTTATCTAGTCACTTATGTAACTGAAGTGGTTTAACACATGAATCAGCCATATAACATAGATTAACAATGTTACTTCACCAGGAGTAAATATATTCTCACAAAATAACATTACACTCAAAATAATGAACTGAAATTACAAATATAAACTATCAATACATACCTACGATGCTACAAAGGCATAAGAAGTTTGCAGATGTCGCTGGATAAACTTGAATACAAATCTTCACTCTGTACCATGCACATTTACTTCCTGATTACCTCATTCTACATCCTGTGTGACAACTTCCTGTTACTGGGCTTCAGTGTTTCTTAAAGTGACAGGACCATTCTACTGAGACTTAAAGATGAACTTATAACAAAACAACAAAATTAACATTAAACTTGCTTGTAACAATACAATGGTGCACCACTCTAAAGTCGTCTGTAATTACTAATCAGGTCTGGATGTCTGTAATTGGAAAACAAATTCTTTAGTTTGTTTGTATCCTTACTTTAGTTTGTCTGTGCTGCCGCAGGCAAGTTTTTGTTTAGTCCTTCTGTGAAAGGCTCCCTGACTGAGTGTGTACGACCTTGTTGTCTTTCTGCTTGGGTGCATTGTTTGATCACTTCATATTAAAAAAATCATCCTGATGCTTGTGTTTGTTTTGTGCAACATATGCAGAGGTAGACTGACAGTTAAAGAAAAGAAACAAGAGAATTAGCATTTTTATTGTAAAAATGCAGTGTGAATGCTGAATGACTGCTGTTTTTTTCTGACAAAGCTGAAAAATGTTTGTTAGGAAAAGAAGCTACGAGGAGCAAATCAGAAGCAAAATAAAAAATAAAACTAAGAAGAACAAAAGAAACAGAACAGCTAAAAAGAGTACAATGTAACTAAAAACTAAAAGCAGTAAAATGGTAAATAAAAGCTAAAAGTAGATAAACATTAATTAAAGAATAAAAGTAGCAAAATGCAAGCTAAAAGCTAAAACTAGCATAAAGTCAATGTTAGCTAGAAGTAAAAAGTAAGGAAAGGCTACCTAAAAGCTTAAAGTAGCATAATGCTAGCTAACAGGTATTAGTTGCAAAACTCTAGGTAATAGGCATTGGTAGACAACAAGTTAAAGAAAAAAATGCTAAAAGCTAAAATTAACAAAACACTAGCTAAAACCTTCATCCATCTATCTATCCATTCATTCAACCATCTATATGCCGCTTGTTTCAGAGTTGAATTGCATGGCAGCAGTTTGAGCAGGGTAGCCTAGTTATCTCTTTCCACAGCCACTTTTTCCATCTGTCCGAGGAGTATTCCAAGGTGCTCCCAGGCCAGCTGAGAGACATAGTTTCTCTAGTGTGTCTTGGGTATTGCCCAAGGTCTTGCGCAGGGTTTTATCCCAGTTGGACATGTCCAGAACACCTCCCTCGGTAAGTGTCCAGGGGGCATCTTTACCAGATGCCCGAACCACCTCAACTGGCTCCTCTCGATGTAGAGCAGCAGCGGCTCTACTGGATAACCATACTTCTCACCCTATCTCTAAGGGAAAGCCCATCTACCCTGTGGGGAAAACTCATTTCAACCACCTGAGCTCGTTCTTTTGGTCACGACCCAAAGTTCAAGGGTAGGAACGTAGACTGACCAATAAATAGAGATCTTTGCATAGCAGCTCATGTCCTTCACCACAACGAACCGGTACAGAATTTGCAATACTGCAGAAGCCGCACCCATTCGTCTGTCAATCTCATGCACCATTCTTCACTCACTCGTGTACAAGACCCTGAGAAACTCTCAATCCAGAGAGAGAAGTACAACCTTTATTTGACAAAGGACCATGGCTTCAGATTTGGAGGCGCTTATCCTCATCCCAGCCGCTTCACACTCAGCTGTTAACCGCTCCAGGGAGAGCTGGAGATCACGGCACAATGATGCTAACATCATCTGCAACTAACAGAGATGGAATCCTGAGGCCACTGAACTGGACACCTTATGTACTCTGGCTGCATCGAGAAATTTTGTCCATAAAAGAATATGACAACTGGGCAGCCTTGGCAAAGTACAACTCTCACGCTGAGAAGGTCCGACTTACTGCCAGCAATGCGAACCAGACTCTCACACCATTTGTATAGGGATTAATAGGCCTGTAGTAACAGACCCCCAATCCTATAATCACTGATCACTCCCACAGGGTACCCTGAGGAACACGGTCAAATACCTTTTCCAAGTCCATAATCCACATGTAGACTGGTTGGGCAAACTACCATGCCCCATCAAGGACCCAAACAAGGGTAAAGAGCTGGTCCAGTGTTCCACAGCCAGGAAGGAACCTGCATTGTTCCTCCTAAATCTGAGGTTCAACAACCCACTGGACTCTCATCTTCAGCACCCCTGAATAGACCTTACCAAGGAGGCTGAGTAGTGTGATTCCCCTGTAATCGGAACACACCCTGTGGTTCCTCTTTTTAAAAAGGGCAGAGAGGCCTTTCAGCCCATTTCGATAAAGTACTCGTTTCACTGTGGATAATGACACCCTCTTACCAGCTTCAGCCAGCATCTTCACCAGGTCTTTTGCTTTTGTTCTTAGGTTGATATGCACATTTCGGACCAAAGAAAGTTAATCTCAGGGACACAGAAACATCTCCTTCCTGAGCAGTATGATGGCTAGGCATCTTTGTACTTGCATATAGTTGTTTGTACAGATGAACGAGGCACCTTCATGCATCTGGAAATTGTACCCAAGGATGAACCAGACTTGTGCAAGTCCACAATTCTCTTTCTGATATGTTGGTTGATTTCTTTTGGCTTTCCCATGATGTTACAAGAGGAAGCAGTGTGTTTCAGGTCTGCCATAAATTACATCCACAGGTGTATCTCTAATTGACTCAGATATTATCAATAAACCTATAAGAAGCTTCCAAAGACATGACATCAAATGTCCCTAATTGTTTAAAGGCATAGTAATCTTAGTGTATTTTAACTTTGAAGAAAGTGATAAAAATTACATTAAAAACATTCTCTCTCTCATTTATCTGGCATTTAGCAAATATTAATAGTTTTGAAAATTCTAATTGACCTAAATGGGAAAAGTTTATTCTGATTTCACATCAGATAGTGTGAAAAAATGCATATGTCTTTTATATGGTGTATGTAAACTTCTGGTTTCAACTGTATATGCATTTTTAAATATGAATGGTTAAAATAGAGCAGCACAACGGTGAAGTGGATAGAGCTGTTGCCTCACAGCAAGAAGATTGCAGAAACGCCTCCCAGCCTGAGGCCTTTCTGTGTACAGTTTACATGTTCTGCCTATGTACAAATGGGTTTTCTCTGGCTACTCTGGTTTTCTCCCACTGACCAAAAACATGCATGTTATGTTAAATGGTAACACTAAATTGTCTTTAAATGAGAATGTGAATGTTGTTTTTCACATTTGTCTCTATGTGGCCCTGTGATGGTGTTGCATGCTGTCCAGAGTGCACCCCGCCTCTGGTACAGTGACTGCTGGAGATAGGCACCAGCTCCCTGCAACCCTGAAAGGTAATGTCGGTATAGAAAACAGATGGATAGATGAATGGATGATTAAAATAGCACAATGTATGCTGAAGTAGTTCAATTGCAAAAAACATACAGAAGAAACTATAAGCAGAAAAACTGTAAATGCTGAGACGGACCTTTGGTCAGTGAAGACAGGGAGGAGAAACCAAAGATATTGTTTGTTGGATTATTTAGTCCCAGTAGCCACCTGGTGGCTTCACATTAAGCCACCTGGTGGCTACTGTTGATTTCACAACCTCAAACTGGATTCATGTTTCCTGTTCTCATTTGTTTCTGTGTATTTTCCAGTCTTAATGTGAAGCTGTCAAATGATGCAACATGTTTCTGCAGCACCTGCAGTGATAATGATGGCCACCCAGAGCATTTCGCCACCATCTTACCAAAAGAACCAACAGGTGAGAACACCATTTTAAGCAGTTTACGATCGACATGGTAAAAAACTAATACATTTTTATTGCCCACTGATGTAAGGTGAAGGCGGATATTCATTTTGTTTTACCCATGTCTGTGTGCATCTGTGGAGGGATAGGAGTGACAAAATTAAATCATTAAATAAATAAATATAACTCGAAATACATATGTGTAAATCTCTCATTAATTAATTAAATGTATCATAAAAAGCTGAAAAACATCATTAAATAATTAAATGTACCACTAAATAATTAAATGTACCACTAAATAA
>JAOXNZ010000030.1:24147654-24160390 GCA_028566095.1 Kryptolebias brasiliensis
AACTAAAGGCTGAATCGTATGGGGGTATTTTTTTTGGAGCTTTGTATGTCAAAAACTTGTAGCAGTAAAGCTGTAGTCACTAAGAAAATATTTTTTTGTGTTTTTATACTTGTAGACGTTTTTCTCTTGTACAAATGCAAAACAACAATTACAACCACACATATTTTCTACATAATGTTTGTTCAGCTCCAAAATGTAGGAAAAAAAAACAGAAAGACAAATAAAGAAAATGTATTGTTGAGTCACCGGAGATGTGGAACTGGGAGGTATCTATTTGGACCCCCGTCAGAGACATGGAACTGGGAGGTGTCCCTGGAGATCACCGGTAGAGAGTCATCCTCCCGGACTCTCTTGGAAGCTGCCGGCAAAGAGGTGTCCTCGTACTTTCTCAGAGATGGCTTGTGAAGAGCTGTCCTCTTGGACCCTCCCTGAAATCTTTGGTGGAGAGGCATCCTCCTGCACCCTCTTGGAGACTGCTGGTGGAGCAGGATGAGTGGAAGGTGGTGTGAATACAGGGTTGCCCCAGCACCAGTGATGACTCTTGTGCAGCTTGGGACAGCTTAACTCTGGAGACTGGGTCAACCCTGGAGAGTGGCTCAATCTGTGGAGCGTTGCAGGGTGCTGGATGTGAGGAGGGACCTGGAGTGGACCTGGCCCAGCCGAAGTAATGCATTCTGGGGGACGGGGTTTATAAAGCCAACCGAGTACCCCAGTACGGTGACGTCTTCTCCTCTTCATCCACCAGGAGAGGTGATGGGAGGACCTTGGGTTCAGGGATGCAGTGTCTCTGATGGTTGGTTGGTTCTGACACTCTCACCTGAACCCCACTCCAACAAATGGCAAGTTTACGTGTCTAAAAAAACCTGTCACCTGTTTGCACTTAAGTCTGTTTCAATTTGAGCCAACTTCTCTCCATGATTAAAGATGGGATTTAGAAGAACCTTTGGACATAATTCACTTAGTTACCTAAAAATGTAATTAGATTAGCTAAGAGGAATACAATGTTCCTGCAAAGTAGTTGTTGAAAAATGGTTCTTATGCATTTCATTACAATAAAGTTTGTGAGAGGTTTTAGACAATAATACAATTTATGTTACAATGTTATAATTTTTTAAGAAAGTGATGATTATCAAATTACTAACTAAAGTGAGATTTTGCAGATGGTGACTGGTGAAAGTCCAAAACATAAACTCCACCCTTTTTAAATAAATCAATTAATCAACTTTATTTATACCATTATGTAGATTTGGTTACAATGAAGTGGGTCAGCTTTCTTGCCAAACAGAAAACTAGACATAAACACACAATAAATTTAACTATAACTTGATTCAAAATGTCCCAGTGCTCAATACTTTAAAATATTAAAAACAGTAAAATGAAAATAAGATTAAAAAAACAATATTAAAACTATGTTAAATTGAATTTTGGAAGCTTATGACAACAGGAACAAAACTGGATTTATACTGCTTAGTTTTACATCTGCGAATCAAACATCTGCGTCCAGATGGGAGGAACATGAACATGCAGAGCAGAGGATGAGATACATCTCTTAAGATGGATGTGGATAACCTCTGCAACTATTTCTTTTTCATTAAGCAGGCTAACAATGACTGAGTCATCTGCATACTTTACAATGGCTCTGCCTTCCCTACTACTGTGGCACATGTTTGTGTAGAGGATAAAAAAAAGTTTACTTTCACTGTCTGTGTTCTGTTCTTGAAAAAATCTAAAATCCAGCCCACAAGATTAGAACCAATGTCAAACTGTTCTAAAAAAGTCTCCTGTGCATGCGTGAAGAAATATATGTTTTAAAGTGAGTAAACATGTCAATATAAATGTTTATATCAAGTTATTAGGAGCAAAACAAACTGTCAGGGTGCTGTTTTTACTCTGTTCTCCATTAACATTTTCATTTTCAGGAGTTTGAGAGTCCTCAGTGGAACGGGGTTGGCATTCCTGAAAGCACCTACCCAGGAGTTGCCAATCTTTAAGGCCTTTCCAAACTCCATGAGAAATCACAAAGTCTGCTCTCATTCACATGATTGTGTGACAAAAATTACATCATTTTTGTTTGCATAACAACTTCGTCTGCCCCTACATGATGCAAGGCCCCTTTCTCAGAGGGGTTTGCGCCAACTATTCTGTGATTGGTCAGAAGTTGTTGTGGGTTTGTTTATGGGAAAAAGCCGGTGAGCTTTAATGGAGTCATTTCACTTCTACTGTTCTTTTGAGAAGTAGCTGGCTGAAGCCGTTAGAAAATACAGCCATCTTTACAACTGTTCCAGCAAAACTTATAAACCTATGAACTCAAAAAGACCGTGTGGAGACTCCTTCGTTCACTCATTATTATACACCGTCATATTTGCAAATGCCAAACGGCGTGTACTGTCGCAGTTGGTTTAACAAACACATCTAGTCGCGTTAAGGGAAGCAAAAATCTGTACAAGTACAGGAGAGTTGAGAAGCTGGCTGGAAGAAACCCATTTTAATGTGGTAGGAGGAGGGAGGAGCTTCCCGGGAGTTCTGATCCGAGTGTCTCGTGGACTATGAAAGGTGTGTGCGAAAACGCACGGCTAGCAACCACATGACTGGAAACTGACTTTGTGATGTCTCATGGAGTATGCTGGAGCCTTTACCTGATGGCTGCAGTGGTATAATAGGCTTAGCTGAGTCAGTATTCTTTGTTGATTCATTGAATGTCACTTTGTGATAACTCTTGTTACACCCTTGTAAATTTCTCTAGTGTTCTTAAGAAATTTTAATATTACTTATTTAACTTACCTATGCTCTCTCACAGAACTCCTTGTGTGACTTTAAAGACCACTGGTGGGCAATCTCCTGAGTCATCTACCTCATCGGACTTCATTACATGCTCTCCAGCCATCCCAATGAGTCAAGCTCCATTTTGGGAATTTCTAATGTAATCCTCTGTTATTATACCTCTGAAACTAACTAGAGAAGTCAGCTCAGCAAGTACTACCTGCACAGCCTGCCTGCTCTCTCTCCATTGTGTTCTAATGTTCTCCCCTTACCTTTTCCGGACTCCTGGAAACCTCATGCCTCCTCCTGAAATCTGTAAAAACCAATCATAAAGAGCTCACCTCCAATCTCAAATAGTAACATTTGGAAACATTACGCACTTGTCAAACTGGTAACCCTGTTCATTTCTCTCCTGCAGACAAACACACTACCAACTTCGTGTGCCTTTCACAATAAATCCAGTTTTTACTTACCTCCATTTTCTGTTGTAGATTTTAACAACTCAGTAACTCAAACCCAGTTCAGAACATATTTTAAATTTGACAGAACAATCCAACCAAAGTCTTAGTCATGGTTCTAATTAGTTTGACCATCTCCATTCTCCACTCTGAGTTTTCAGGGAATAACAATTGGCCAACACAAAACTATCCTTCAAGACCTCAGTAAACAACAAGCAACTATTAAACGACTCGGGAATTTTGATAATCTCCTGTTTGGTCTGGATCAGAAATAAACCTCTCTTTAGTCTCTCCAGCAGATTCAAGCAACTCCATCTCAACAACCACCTGAAAACTTTGTGAAGTCCCAAGAATCCACCATCACTTTCCTAGAACAGTATGAGGGTGAATCTGAACTCTGTGGTGGTTTCATGTAACATTGTACACTCAACTTCAATCGTAAACCCTGAGTTATTGCTTCCAACTGTTCCAAAATGTCTTTTTTAATTGGTAAGCTCAAGGCAAGAGCCTTACACTGGACAGAAGCCAGCTGGCCTGCAAAACCCATAAATAATCTCCACTTCAACACATTCATCTCAGCCCTCCACAAAGTGTTTGACCACCCCCTCCGTGAGGAAGATGCTGCTTGCTGGCTTCAGCAGATGAAATTAGATAACTGCTCAGTCGCAGAATATTTGATTGATTTTTATATCCTTGCTGGATACAACAGGCTGGACTGAGAGAGCGATTATGAGCATGTTTACAAATTCCTTGTCTAAGCAACTGAAAGATCAGTTAGCCCGCAGAGATGAGCCCAAGTCCCAACCTGGTTCATGACTCGTCCAGCTCCATTCTCAATGCTGAAAGCCGGGTAGGAAGGTGAACCCATGCAGATTGGTCGAACATGAATAACACCCAAGAAGAGACAACGGAGGGTGAGATTATGTTTATGCATTTATTGAGGAAAACCCAATTACTTCATTGCCCACTGTTCCAACCATTTAAATGGCCATACCCACCAACATACTTGGGGACATTGGTGGGCAAATCTGTTAATTCTATTTCTCCTTGTTTACTCCTCTCAGGGGTTATTGATGAAAACAATACCAACCATCCCATACAGACATTAGTTCCAGGCCTGAACAAAACCTCATTGATGTTGAACTTGTCACTCAGTTCTAACTTCCAACCAAACCCCTCCCTGTATCATTTACTGTTTCCTCGCTCAATGGTCAGACCATGACTACTGTCACCCACCAAACTCTGCAGATCTAATTTGTGGTTTTTGGTAATCATAGAAAAAGGGGTGAGTTTTTCATAATTTCTTCTCTGCATGCTCCTGTGGTCCTAGGGTTTCCTTGATTGGTCAAACACAACCCTACAATTAACTGGAAAGAAAAGTGTGTTGACAGTAGGAGTCCATTTTGTTTGGCAAACTGTTTGAGATCTGCTGTAACCTCCTCATCACTTCCCAGTCATACAGTTGAAGAGTGAGATACCTCAAATGTTCCAGTTTTCTATCATGATCTTCTCCCTGCATTTAGTAAAAAGAAGGCTCTTTCTTTACCTCCACAAATAACTTACAACAACACCATTGATTTGCTACCTTGTGCCCATTGCCTAATAGCTGCTTGTACAACCTCTCTGGTCCTGAAAGAGAAACCATGAAGTAATTCATTGAGGATTCACTTGAGGCTAGGATCATGTGTCCTTCCACCTCTCTAGTTGGGGATGGTTTCTTCTTTGTAGAAAAAACAGATAAGAGAAGTCGCCCCTACAAAGACTACAGAGAATGGAATCAAATTAAAATTAGGAAAAAATATTCTCTCCCATTGATTGACTCTGTCTTCAAAGAGCTTAACACAGGAAAAATCTTCACAAAGCTGGACCTGTGAAATACCTACCACCTTGTACGTATCTGAGAGGTACACGAGTGGAAGACGGCATTCAAACCCATTCAAAATTGGCCTAATTGATGCCCCTTTTATTACCCCTTTTATTATTATTTATTACCCTTTGTTTAACAAGGCAAATCCCATTGAGATCTCAGATCTCTTTTTCAAGGGAGGCCTGGGCCTGAAGGGAGCCTAACATGCATGTTTTTAGACTGTGGGAGAAAACTGGAGTGCCCGGAGAAAACCCACACAAACATGAAGAGAACATGCAAACTCCACACAGAAAGACCACAGGTCCAACCCGGGGTTTGAACCCAAGACCTTCTTGCTGTGAGGCAACAGCGCTAACCACTAAGTCAGGCTGCTCCTGCTGTCTTCCAAGCCCTGGTCAGCAATGTGTTTTGAGACTTCTTCTATCTTTTTGTGTTCATCTATCTTGCTGACATTCTCATCTTTTCAGAGGACATTGAACAATACCAACTCCATGTTCAGCAAGTACTCCAAAGTATATTTAAAAACCAAGCATATCTGAATGCTGAGAAATACAAATGCCGTGTTTCTTCAGTGACTTTCCTGAACTTCATCTTCAAGAGCAGGAAGGTCAAGACAGATCTCAAAGAAATTCAAGCAGTGGCGGAGCGGCCTACTCCAACTAAACAAAAGCAGCTTTGACGATTCCTCAGTTTTGAAAATTTTTACAAAAGGTTCATCAGGAACTACAGTTAGACAGCCTCCCTCCTGACTAAAGTCACTTACATGCATTAGAAGTTCACCTGATCTTCTGGGGCTGATGAGGCTTTTTTAATGCTAAAGAGACTTTTTACCACAGCTTCTGTGCTGATCCTCCCTGATTCCCAGAAATTTTGTGGTGGATGTGGATGCTTCAGAAAGGAGCTGTCTTATCTCAAAGAGCCAGTTTAGATTGTAAACTACATCCATGTTCCTTCTTCTCCAAGAAACCTGGCCAAAAGAATTTATGATGTGGGGAGCTGTGAGCTCTTTGCCATTAAGATGGCTTTGAAAGAATGCAGACATTGGCTTGAGGGGGCCAAACATCCATTTATCATCTGGGCTGACCACAAAAACCTTGTGTACCTGCAATCAGCAAAATGGCTGAACTCCAGAAAAAGCCTGTTGGTCTCTGTTTTTTGCCTGGTTCCAGTTCACCATCACTCCCTGGTTGCCCTGGTTATCTCAGCATGAAAACAGATGCCTTCTCACACCAATTATCCAGCTCTGATGACTCCAAATCCTCTGAGAACATTTTGCCCTCCACTTGTGCTATCGAGATGTTGACCTGGGAGATAAAGAGCCTGGTGAAAAGTGCCCAAGATTTCAAATCAGATCCTGGTGGTGGACCCCCCACTTTGACTCTTTGTATCTGCTTCCTTACACACCCAATTCTTACAGTGGATCCATGATTCCAGGTTTGCCTGCAGTCCTGGGGTCAATCACACTATTAGCCTCCTTCAGCAATCCTTCTGGTGGCCCACATTAGTTAAGGATACCAAGGAAGATGTCTCTGCCTGCTCAATCTGTGCATAGAATAGGTGTGGTCATTAGCCACCATTTGGTCTACTTCAGCTCTTACTTGTCCCTAGTCATCTTTCAGTCTTTGTCACTGGTTTACCACCCTCTGAAGTTAATACTGTAATCCTAATCATTGTTTATCTGTTTTCCAAGGCACTCCACTATGCTGACTTGCCCAAGCTTCTCACAGCTCTGAAAAAGAAGCAATTATTAGTCCAGCATGTGTTCCGCCTGCAGAGTATTTCTACTGACATCGTCTTAGATTGGGGAGTCCAATTCACATCACAGGTGTGGAAAGCTTTCTGCAATGCCTTGGGTGTCACTGTAAGCCTCTTTTTGGGTTTTCAACCGCAATCTAACAGTCAACTTGAAGTTCTCAAGTGTCTTGGATAGAGTATGCTCATAATACATCAACTGCTACTAGGTTGTCAACCACATTTCCCCTCACAAGAATCTCAGATAACAGTCCCCTCCATTCAACATCTTTTCAGGAGATGCAGATGAAAATAGCCCAACCAAAGAAGAACTCCACAGTATGTACAACAGGTTTGACTGTTCACTCATGACCTTTCACTTAAAAACATATCCACAAAGTTGTCTCCTAGGGTCCTTGTTCCCTTTAAAATCAACATTGGTTCATCCTCCATTCTCCACTTACCTTCTCTGGACTCCTGGAACCCTCATGCCTCCACCTGAAATCTGCAAAAACAATAAGTAAGTCAGTAAGAACAACAAATATTAACATTTGGGTTTCCGATTGTCTCCATTTGGGTTTCCAAGTATTGCTTAATACTCACCTGTGGAACCGCTAACCCTGTCCATTTCACCCCTGCAGATGAAAACACTCCCAATTTCTTGTGTCTTTCACAATAAAACCAGTTTTTACTTGCCTCTATATTCATTGTGGATTTTTTTAACTCAGTAACTCAAATCCTGATTAGAACGTGTAATAAATATGACACATGCAGTGTGAAGGCCAAACACATGGCCACACTCCACTAAAGTCAGTAACTCTCATGCACCTTCATTTATTCATTTAAACACAATGAACCTTTAATTTGCAATAAAATGTTTATTGGTTGGTTTAAATACATTGGCTCTATTTGTAAGCGCCCACATTTAGTTACTTGTGTATTTTTATCAACTCATGCTCATCTTTGGTTTGTGCTTATGATTAATTCTATGTTTTGTTTTTTACCTGTCGTGGTTCCTGGGAGTTGCCTGACAAATGATGGTGGCCAGGGCTTAGCACACCTAAAAACAAAGGGGATAATTAGACTGCACCACCAGTTCCTGCTGAGGAGGGGGAACTTACATGCAGTGAATGAAGTGCGTCAAAAATCATGCCTCCATTATTTTTAGTGATGACAACTCACCAGCAGTGGCTAGCCACCAACAGACACCATTGCTTCTAGCAATATTATTTGACACTGGTCGATATTGAAACAATGCGGCTCATTAAAAAAAATAGATTTTTATGTATACTCACTCCCTGGTTGGACATTCAGGTTTCTGTAGCAGTTCTTTTTTATGCTTTTTATTGACAGTTCTTTTTCTCTTGTTTAATTGTAAGTGCCGGTTCATATTACAAGTTTAAAATTGGATAAGGAAAATAATTTTTTAAGTTAAAAATGTTCCAGAAATATATGTCATCATTATGAAAAGACTAGGAGAAAAGATAATGTCTGGTGATCCTTTGATTAAGAAATGGATTATTCTGGTGAGAAAAGGAAAAACATTAAGCTTATATTATAAAGCTAATCTAGAAATCCTAAAAATCTTTTCTGTCTGACTACAGATTTAATACTTTGAGTGTATGATGCACAAAGCTCCAAAAATACCCCCATTAAATTGTATTGTGACTGAAGACCGCATTGTATTGTGATTAAAGGCTGTATTGTATCAAAGACTAAAGGCTGAATTATATGATGACTAAAGCTTGAAAAGTGTTGTGACCTTAGACTGAATCACATTGTGAGTCTCCTCCTTTTTTGTAGTGTATGTTTCTTCTGGTCACACTTGCTGCTAATAAGTGGTATTGAATTCTCATTAGTGGCACCTACTGTTTAGGAGGAACACTGCACCAGTGCCACTATAAACAGCAACTATTACTTAGTGTGCTTCACACTCTGATCATGTGGATCACCTAATACTCCAAAAAGAAAAGGTTAACTTAGGTAGTGTAATTTATATTTTAGAAAATACAGTTTGCAGCTCGCTGCTGAGTTATTGAAAGAGTGTAAAACATATCTGCTGCTAAAAGATTTTGTTTTGCGCAGGTCTAATTTCTGTGTATTCTTTGTTAATTGTAAGTTAGGTTTTATGAAACTGTATTTTTAAAACAAGACATGTTTGTGAGTGTTTACTTTTTAATAGGTTGTATAAAAACGAGAAAATGATGAGTTGTATTGTGACCAAAGACTGAAATATATTGTGACTAAAGGCAAAAAAGTATTGTGAAGTATTGTGAGGCTGTATTTTATTGTGAATAAGCCTGAATCATTAGGTTGACGTCCTGATGTTTGCGGTGTGGCGTATTGTGTCACTTCTTGTGTTCTCTGCTGGAAGCTGACGTAACTTGTTTGCTTGCAGAATCTTTTGAATTACTGGATTTATCTGACTTTCACACAGTTCTACACTTCTTGGTTTTATTTTTGTATTTGGGATCTGTCAGCTTTAGCTAGCATTAGCTTAGCATGGCTTCTGGTTCTTTACCAGCTTTTTCTGTTCTAACTTGCTCTGTGTGTTAGATGTTTAGCTTTTCTTCTGCCTTCTTTAGAGATAATGGTACGTGTAATAAATGTAGTCTCATGGTAGCTTTGGAGGCGAGGCTATCTGAATTGGCAGCTCGGCTCCCCGCTGGTGAAAAGCAATTAGCTAGCCAGGTCCACTTAGGCACTGAGAGGAGCTCTTGTTAGCGGTCCTCCATCAGAGCCCAAGCAGCAAAGACCTCAGGCCAGCTGGGTGACAGTTTGGAGTAAGCATATAGTGCTAAGGCTAAGCCCCCAGTACACCACTGACCTATTCACATTTCAAACCAATTTTCCTCACTCAGCAACAAATTCACTGAGAAGCAGATGGAATTGGAAGCTCCATAGTTCGAAAAATGGCACAAGGTACTCCAGCGACCACAGTCAAATGCACACCAAGGGCTAGAGCTGGTGACATTAAATCCTACCTGAAACTGCAGACTAAGGCTAAGGTTAAATACAGTAAGACTGTTATTCACATTGACAGTAATGACATCTGGTTACACCAATTGGAGTTCACTAAAGTTAATGTTGTTTTGGTGTATAACTTTGCAAAAACAAATGTTGGACTCCGTAGTTTTCTCTGGTCCCCTCCCCAACCTGACCAGTGATGGCATGGTTAGCTTCATACCATTGTTCAACTTCTGGCTGTTCAGGTGGTGTCCTGAAAACAACATGGGCTGTGTAGATAAGTAAAGTGCATTTTGTGGAAAACCTGGTCTGATGCAGAGAGAAGGCTGAATGTTTTTGGGACTAAAGATTACAGTATATTGTGATTGAAGGCTGAATCGTACTGCAACTAAAAACTAAATCATATTGTGACTAAAGGCTGATTTTTATCATCAATAATTGTATCATGATTATGGACTGAATAGTATTTTGCTGTTTATTTATTGTTAATAAATCACACTATGGCAGTGTATTTCTTAAACATGTATGTATACTAGGTGGCACAACGGAGCACTGGTTAGAACTGTCGCCTCCCAGCAATAAGGTTGCAGGTTCCCCTCACGTCCTTTCTGGGTGGGGTTTACATGTCCTCCCCATGCATGGCTCTTCTCTGGGTTTACTCCAGGTTATCCAGTTTCCTATCACCGACCCAAGACATGCACTTTAGGTTAATTGGCAACTCTAAAGTGGTTTAAGTACAGTGTGAATGGTTGTCCTGTCTCTCTCTATGTGGCACTGTGATGGAGTTGCGACCTGTCCAAGGTGTACCATGCCTCTCACACAGTGATTCCTGGAAAAAGGCACCAACTCTCCTGTGACTCAGAAAGGAGAAGCAAGTAAAGAAAAAGGCTGAATAAAAGGCGTCAGCTTTGGAGATCTACAACCCTGTACCAAAAGCTGGCACTTTGATTGCATCTTGTCTCTAATTTGCCAAATTTCTCTGAACAGTCTTGTCATTGGCAGGCCATCACTGTGCATGATAACACCACTGATCTATTGACACAAAATGAGTTGCACCTTTGACTGTTCTAACAATAAAAAGGTGGCAGAGCATTTGTTAAGAAACTGAATTGAGCTTTAATTTATATACAGCTGATACAGCTGCTGATAATAGAATTATGTGATGTAACTGTTTTGAATCTGGATTTCTCAGCTCTGAGTATATAAATACTATATTTTTTCATATAAATGTATTTATATATAAATTTCTCACCAAAAAAGAAGAAATATGCAAAATCTGAAGGAAAAAAAACTGGTAAGATGTAATGGCAAAACACACAAAAAAATAAGTATCACTGAGAACTCTCATATGGTAATGTTTGTCTTCTCACATGGGTGAATCTACTGTATATAATCACTATAGTGTTGTCTTTGAGAAAAAAGCAAACCATAAGGAAGTAGTTAATATAAAATATGTTTAGATGTACTGTATATATTGAATAATACACAGATATCTCATTTTTAATAGTAATTTATAATTACATTTTTAATAGTAACTTGATGAATATTTACTTATTAATATCAATCTGTTATTTTTCATGCACTTGTGGCCTGTCCATGTGTACCCCACTTTTTACACAGTGACTGCTGGAGATAGGCACCATCTCCCTGTGACCTGGAAAGGAGAAGTGGTTAAAGAAAATGCAATGATGGATGGATGTTGTTTTGTTTAAAAATCAACAGAAATCTGCATTTTTTAGGGCTTGTTGTTCCTGGTGGAGCATGACTAAAGTTGATTCAAAAATAAACTTCATACTCATCCTCAACCCAAAGAGTAAGTAATAAATGCATATGTACTACCTCTTCAGGGCAGTAAAAGAGACTGCAAAGTAACAGCATTCACGTTCACTTTATTAAACATTTTTAAGATTAACTTAGAGTATTTTTTATGTTATTTTGAGGTCTACTGGTGTTCATTTATGAGTGATGTGAGGATACAGCAGACATTAAGAAAAAAAATACAATTGTGAATTACTGATATTCTCTGGATGTGCCTAGTTCTGCTGGAGGTTTTTTCTTGTTAAAAGGGAGTTTTTCCTTTCCACTGTTGCCAATGTGCTTGCTCAGGATGGGAGACTGCAATGGAGTGAAGATTCAATGCAATCTGCTGGCTTCCTTAGATAGATAACTATTACTAATTGGCTTTTATAAGTATGTGAATGTTTTTGCACAGTGCCCTGAGATGACTTTTGCTGTAACTTGGTGCTATATAAATAACCTGAATTGAATTGAATTGATGTTCAAACGGTTCTTAACCAATAAGATACCAGAATTTAATTTCTTGAATTTTGCTTCTGTTAGATCAAAGATCAACTATCATCTGAACTCAGAAACCAGATGTCACTCATGCTGCCTCATCCCTCACCTTCATGTATAAGTCATCACATTCCCTACTGGCCTCTGATTCTCTGTTTTGGGGTTTTGGTTGGTGACCCAGCACAGTGCAGTGCTGCAGGGCAGAAAAACCATGCAAACTCCACTCACTGGCGATCCACATATTACTCTTTTACAACCTCTGTAATGACTCCCTCGTTGGCTGTATCCACGTTGCACTGCAGATAGGATCTGCAGTGTTAGAAGTCGACGTGGGGAAGTTGAGGGTAGTTGAAGGAGGTATTAAGAGACTGGAAAAAACACACACCACATGTCCACACAATTACACACACATGGAGACACTTGCACATAAAATGCAGGTCATTTCACACTTCAACTGTCCTGTACCTGACTTCCCATGTAAAGCACATAGAAAGCACCTTAAAATATTTTTTACTGGTAGAATTCATCTGTGTGTAACTGTTGTTGAGCATAGACATTTTTATTACAAATTTTTATGATTGATATTCTTAACAGATTTTTCTTTGTTGTTTAAAATTAAATATTTATTTGAAACAATTGCTAAACAGGTACTGTCAAA
>JAOXNZ010000030.1:24292712-24303207 GCA_028566095.1 Kryptolebias brasiliensis
ATATCACCACCAGCCAAACTTAAAAAAATGCAGACGGTAAAAAAAAAAAAAAACCCCGACTGGAGTGGAGGCAGTGGTTGACGTGACACAAACCCTTTTCAGCTCTGTCTTGTCAAATGCATTGCGTATGTTACGAAAAAAAGTTCACCAAGTAACTTAATATCATACAAACCAAAATAGAGGCGAGCTGAAGAAAGGCAATGTGAACTACAGTCAAGCCAACCAAAGTGAGATCAGTCACTGCGAGTCGAGAGTGAGGCACAGCTTTCGCTGCACAGACATATGTGTGTGTAGGGAGAGGCGGGCGCTCTGTGACTGGCCAATCACAGATCGTGAAAACAGTCAGTTACCCAATGAGAATTTTCTTTCAGGATGAGCACGGACATTGACGAGTTTTACTCATATCATGCTTGTACTTGTCAAAAATGCTTTATCCGTATGAGTATCCGGTACGGACCTACTAGGGTTGAGTCATTTATCCGTACCAGATACTCGTACGGATAAATGACTCAACCCTAGTAGATCCTTTGCACTTCGTGCGTATCATCTCCAAAGGAGCTTGACTCTGTAAAGGTGGACATAATCCTCTGTGCCATTTTTGTTGTCATATTTCTCATCTTCCTCTGGGTCACTTACGTGGAGATTTGAAAAAATGTCCAGTAACCAGTCTCAGGGCATAAATGTGGCAGGGAATCCTACCTGGAAAAGTTCTTCATTTTCAACAGTTGCAAGACGGCCAAGTACAGCAGCATGCCTCTGCCTCTCCCAGCTCCCCCACTTGATGATGGATGTTCCTCACTTCAAGACAAAATGAAAGTAGCAGAAAATAATATTCAGCTGGTCACACACATACTATTAAGTAAAAGGCATGGTCTATTGTGCAAATATATACATGCAAACATAACTTGGTACAATGATTTAAAAAAATTCCCCAAATGTGCCATGATTTGTAGTGTGCAATGTGCACATGATTTACGCCTACAAATTCCAAAATACACATATACTGTACAAACTTACTGACTTGGTATAGTGTTCTAAAAGTTACCATACAAAACAACCATATACAAAGTAAAAACTAGATACTATCTATACTGTCAAGCTTCATTCTGGTGAATGAAGATCTAATCTCATTAGAAATTCAACTCAGAAATTCAATTGATCTGACATTATCTTTCTTCACAAGAAGTTGCTCCTTTAACTTCTTCTTGGGTCTCAAAATCATTCCTGAATCTCTGTGGTGGTTTTAATACTCTTAAGGACTTTCGCCCAGGCATTGTTTGCAACTGAAAGGGTTTCCTAAAATTAAAATTTTTTGTTTTCTTTTCCTCCTGTTTTTACATGTTTACTGCTTTCATCAAATTTTCCTCTCAAGCCTAATTTTCTGTCGCTTAATTCTACTTAGTTTATTTTGGGGATTAGAAACTGATTTTAAATTGGGCAAAGTTTAAAGTGAAGTAAAACAGAACTTTCAGATAACCTCCAGTAACTCTGCAAGACCCAAATACTTCTAGCCATCTCTGTCTCATGACCACCCGGCAGCCTTCGGATGGTCAAAACATCTGACTGTCTGACCAGCTGACCACTCTGCCGAGGGCCCTTCAGCGGACTGCAGGAACAGCCTGAAAAGCTGATGTCAACCTTTGGTCAGCTGCTCCTGACCAAGAGTTTCCCCTGAGACTCACATCTTCAGAGATCCATTTTACCGAACTACAGCTAATCCAGTAACTGGTACCAATTTCAGCAGCTGTTACGAGGTCCAGTCTTGGTAGGACCACAGATGTCCTTATTTCTGCTGGTTCTTCTGGTGCACACAAGGTAAGAAGGTTTTCGGTCCAAATTTAATAATTTTCCCTATTTTAAAACTTTTCTTAATTTTAAATAAATGTTTGATTGAAGCATATCAAACTCACCTTTGCCTCAAAGTCTTAATTTGCTTGATTTATTTAGACTCATCCTGTTCAACTGTTGTGGTGGTTCAACCTTAAGTTGAACATTTTGGCATCAAATTTGAACATTGTTGTGTCATTCATAACCTGCAATAACTTGTTACCATATTTCCTTATTACAATAGAGGTTACATAAAAAGGTAAAAAATATATAACCTCAGTGTCGTGTGTGATTTATGTTCACTATCAGAAGAAAAGCACTTATAGAACTTGGGGGGTTCTGACGCTTTCAAAATTATGAGACTAATTTTACTATTGAACAGTAATGCCATAACTGTTTTTCCTGCTGGGCAGGTGGTGCCCCAAATGAGTGCATTATTAATTAACTTAATTATTTTTATTACACACTTACACCTACAATTGTAACATTTAATCTATTTGTAAAATAAGCAAAACATAAAGTCATGACAGAATAATCACTGTGAGAACCTGCTAACCCTGGTTCTTAAACCAAACCATGTCTAATTGTCTTTTGTTTGCTTCTAAAAAGATCTTGAGCATGTTCTAGGCAACTGACTCTCTTGCTGTTTGTTCTCTTCACATAGTTCATCAAGTTTCTGTGTGTATGTTTAGTATGTTAGGTTTGGAGTGAAGGGTTCTGCAGTTTCAAAGTCTAGTTTCAGAAGAAAAGGTTAAAGCAAGTGAGTCAAATAAAAATGGGATTGCAGTTTTTGCAGGTATACACATACTGCAGCTTCTGTAGTTTATAAATAACTTGAATTACACTGACATCTGCTGGGACATCATTTTTCTTAAGCTCAGAGAAGGCTCTTTTGAAGCATGTACAATCTGAGAGCAAATATTCACCTCAGAGCTTTTTTTTTTTAAAATAACATATATAAATAAATATGAGTGGGACATACCAGGGAACCTGTATCAGGTTGTTTTTAATATGTCATCCTGAATTGGGTTGACTCAAAAAGGTAATCAGTTGTAAATGTACAGCCAATAATTACTTTTTGAGACTTTCTTTAAAATCCATCCAGTGGTTTATAAGATATTTTGCAAACAGTCAAACAAGGTTGACTTCAACAGTTAATGCCAAGGTTTTTATAGCCATTTTTGTGGGGTATTTTAAAGTTTAGTTGTCTATGGTGTTAATTTTGAATTGGGTTGACTCCAAAGGTTATTCAGTTGTAGATGTAAACCCAACAATCACTTAGTGAAAGTTTTATTGAAATCTTCTCTATAGTTCATGAGGTATTTTGCTAACAGAAAGACGGCTTTGATTTCAGTAGTTAATGGCAAAGTTTTACACACAGATCTTCCATGATCAATGAGCGCTCACAGCACAAGTTAGAGGTTCAGTCTCAGCTACTAACACACTCAATTTTAGCTCAATATCTGTTATTGCCAATTTTGTGCTTGTTAAGATTGCTTGCTGTGGCAGCCAGCTTGAATTGAATTGACTCCAAAAGTTAATCATTTGGAGATGTACATCCAGTAATTACTTTCTTAAAGCTTCATATAAATCTGTATAGTGATTTATGAGATATTTTGCTAATGATACAGACAAACACATAGAGAGACACAGGCAAAAACATTATTATAAAGATGATGTATCATTTTCAACCCCGACATCAGAGCATTTCTGACTAACTGTATTTTTCATCCTTTTTCATTTTTTCAGGTAAGACGTTCTGAATTTTCTTCTTTCTTGGACATCTTTTGTCTAAAACAGTACTGTAGATCAAATCTCTGATCAGTGTTTATGTGAGTGTATGTGTGGGGTGTGTGTGTCTGTGTGTGTATGTGTGTCTAAGCTACTCTGACCCAATGTTTCTAGTGATATTCATTTTACTAATTTAGAGTTCACTCACTTCTGCAAAGACTTACCATTTGTCATTACCTTATTTTGTTGCTTTGACACTTATGCAAAATGAGTTTCTGTGGCTTTTAGATACAATATGTGTGCCAGTCTACATGTGTTTTTTCATGTTTGTGTATCGTACCTATAAGGTGCCATTAGGACCTAATTAGGTCAAATTAGCTGTTTGCTATTGCTTCTCGAAAACTAATGAACATAAAAGAAAAAACCCACCGTCCTCAGATTTGAAGGCACAGCACGCAGCTTGATTAACCAAGCACACACACTCTGTCAAACTGACACTCTTTGTTTGCCCTTTTTTTCACTTTCTCTCCAATCTTAGTAGGAATTAATTCTGACTCCTTCCACATGATGGCATTTTGATTCCAGTTTCCTATTTCCAGTTTATCACAGTTTGATAAGGTCACCTCACGCTGTCACCTGCGGTATTCAACTCCATTTACTCCAGCGCCAGGAAATGCTCTTGTCAATATGAAATATTGTCCAGATGGACTGCAGCTCCTCTGCTGAGGAAAAACATTGATGTTTACTGTTCAGAAATCAAGCCCTTGGTTAAGGTGCCAACCACTATAAATTTTCTCAGTGGAAATAAGAAAATCTCTCAAGAGGGTGATTACTATTCCCCCACTCATTTGTTGTGCTGCAGCTATTTGCAAAACAAAATTATTTGGGTTATTGCTTTAATTTGGACATGCAGATAAAATGATATATGTTGAAATATTTATTTTACTGAATAAACACTCCTAATCCATCTCAAGGGACTATACTTTTTCAAGTTATTTTATAGTAATGGCTTCTCTAAGTGCAAACCTTCCAAAATGTGAATACAAAAGTGGGACCCTCAATGTGTGGCCCATATTTTTCCTTTTCTTCTCTAATGAGGCACTTAGTTATGTTAAGGTTATGTGTGTTTGCCTGAAATGATTCTGTAAGCAGCCTGGATTAAGTAGCCCTAACCCTCTGCAATAGAGGAACACAATATGGGAATTCTCTGTAAAACATTTAGAGATTGTGATATAGTTACATGCAAAAGAGAACTAAATAAAACATATAGAAGTGATTAGTTTCTTTAGATGAAAATGTTTCACGACAGCCTTTCAGACCATCTTCATTGAGACACAGGTTTAAGTTTTATAAACGCCTCACAAAAGCCACTTAAGAATGACAGCTGGAATTTACTAAATAATTTTTTTATGCATGACAGTGAGTGAAAATTTAACATGAGGCCACAGACAAATCTCAAAGCATTAATTATGAGAAATAAAGCAATGCCTTTAGGCTGGAAGGTAAAATCCTCACTGCCAAAGCAACTTATCTTGGCTCAACACATCACATGAAAACACAGATTTTTATCTGATGGATGTTTATATTGTAGCGTGGCAGCACACAGGGTTATATATCTTATGTTAATAAGAGATATGCAGCACTTGTTGTACATCAAGAATCATCACCAGATGGCATTTAATTGCATTATGGCATCCATGCTAGTGATGGGTCGGTCGCGAACGTTTCAGCTCTAAGAGCTGGCTCTTTGAAGCGAACAACGGGAGCTGGCTCCCCACTGAGAGCCATTCTTGTTTTTTTTGTTTGTTTGTTTTTTGTTGTGAAAGCCACGCAAAGATTTGTGGCAGCGAGCGAGCTGCTTGTGTCCACACACACAAGATGCACTGTGCTGTGTCTGTAGCCCCTCCCTCCCCTCTCAGACACACTGAGGGGGAGGGGGTGCTCAGTGTGCTACAGAGACACAGCAGCACAGTGAGCACTAATTAAGTCAGCAGCAGCACACGAACATAAGAGTGAGAGGGCGAGACTCCAGCAAAGTTTTCTCAAAGCCGGCAGAGACGAGGAGACAGAGAGAGAAAGGTGCAATTTAGACAGAGGCTACACACAGAGTAACTTTGAGTGAAAGAAAACGCACCAAAGTTTGGACACGTTTTGACGTGATAGACAGTTCAAAGGCAGAGTGTAGACTCTGCAAAGTTAACAATTTGTATCGTACTGTATAGTTGCAAATGTATAAACAATACACACAATGTGTGATTGAACCCTTTTGTTTATTTCAGATGGCTCTTTAATTTTAGCTGTTTTTAATAATCGATTTTGTAATACTCTGTTCTTCTGTTTTTAGGAAGGGGTTGTTTCTTTTCTGCTGTGCCATAATTTAGTTATTTTCATTAGTAGTTTAATTTTTACATAATTCAGTAATTCATGCAAAAAAAACCCTGAAAACCATTTGGCAGCCAAGATGACTAGTTCTGTTTAATGATCTGATCCGAGAGAGTCAGGTCTTTGAAATGAACCAATCACCCCATTCCATCGTTAATTCATGGTATTTTAGTATTTTATTCAACACAATTAGACAGAGTGAACCCTACAGGTCTTCATGACAACTACCTCCCTCACTCATGGTTACTCTACTGAATGGCCTAACACAAACTAACACATAATGAACACATAAACTAGGTTAGCAAGAACAGACTAATCACTAAAAGAGCAACACTAAACAGCTGACATAAATGAATAACAATGAACATAAATTCTACCCATAATACCTCCCTGAGGCCATGTGACCAACAGTCAACCACAGCAGAATGCTATAGTATATTAGTGGGCCGCTGATAATTAGTTGTCTTTGCTTTTGTTTTCTAGTTGTGCTTTCAAAATAATATCCCACCATAGTTACACTGGAAACAATGTTAAAATTAAAGGCTAGGCCACCCTTCATGCCAGAGTTTTGGACTAAAATTATCTTGTGTTGAAAAATTATGAAGTTGTAGCTGTTTTGGTCAAACCTTGAAACAAAACAGTATGCACAAACTCATGCAATATTGCCAGATGTCACGCTTAAAGTAAGTCTTATAAATGACTGTGAACTACTACAAAATCAAATTCTATCTCAATATCTGAAAAATTGAATCTGAAATTGAATATGAAAATTGAGCTATAGCCATTTTTGTGTTGGCTAACATCTATTATCTGTGGTGGCCATCTTGAATTGGATTGACCCTAAAAGTTAATCAGTTGTAGATCTACATCCAATCATTACTTTCTGAGTGTTTTAATAAAATCCATTCGGCAGTTTATGAGATGTTTTGCTTACAGACAGACCAATGCACACACCTACCCACAGACAGATAAAACAGTATTGCCTGGCTTTTGCCTTTTCACAGCAACATAAGTTTGACCAATGCAGTTACTGATGTCGCGGAAAACAAGGTAATTTAACATTACTATATGTTTTTGTTTGCAGCATCCTACAACTCAAAATATCAGTTTATTTTATTTGTTCTTCTTAAAACTCACTATATTGATCTAAAACTGTTTATATGTGTCTATTAGTTAAATATCTTGTGAACATATTTTAATGAAACTCAGAAATTAATCACTGCATATACATCCATCCATTTCAGTATGGCTGCCACAGCTCACTGATCTTAGCAGACTCATAAATGTCTATAATTGTGTCAATTTTGTAGAAATTGAGCTCAAGTTTAGTGTGGTAGAAGCTGAGAGTAATTTAAAAACACATCTCATGAAATCTCATAAAACTGTGCATAACATAATTTTCAGTGTTTGACCAAAACACCTACAACGTTGTTTCATCTCACCATAAGATAATTTTAGTCTCAAACATTTCTCGCAAATTTATTCAAGGTATGCTAGGTCTTAAACTTATTCTTTTGTCGTTCAAACTTATTTTATTTTAAAGCAACCACACATACTGTGATAAAACAAATACTAGGTTAAATCCTTAGAGGATTATTGAAATTCAAAAATTTATCTTTAAAATAAATCAGTGAGCAGTATTTTCTATTGAAAATCTCTGAATCTTATGTTCAAATCCTCACCAGATGAACAGTGTTCTGGACATTTCTAGAGTTTTGCATGCAGCTTATATTCAGGACTTAGTATGGAATGAGATAAAAAAGATCTACTGCAACTGATAGGAAATTCAGATGTGACAAAGGTATTGGGAATCATTGCATCACCCCTCATCATATGAAATATAAAATATTGGCTTTTGTCAACCAGAACACAGCATTTGAGAATATAATTAGCCAAACAGGGAATGCACACGGAACCATCTCCAGCAGCATTTCATATCAACAACACAATTACTGAGCTGGTTTATTTGCACACAGGAAAACCTCCTCAGGTTTTTCATGGTCTGCACTGAAGGCTTTATGTGCTTTATATGTATAACCACAATCTGGGGTTACACACTTTTAACCAAAGCCTGATAACCTGTAAGAATGTGATAAAACATATATGTCATTGTCTCATACAGTAAAAAAAAAACAGACTGTGGTTTTACAGGAGCTTCTAAAAGGAGATGCACATGATTCATACATAATGGCAGCTTGAAAATGACTCACTAAAGCAGAAAATGGGGCATGACCAAAAACGTAAAAATAAAGTCCTTTACCCTACAATTTAAATATTTTCAATTCAGACATTTTGTTTAGCATGAGAAAAAAATAAAACATAAATTCACATACTTTACCAGAACGCATAGTCTTTTTTTCCTATTAAATGTACAGAGACAGAAAAAATGAACACCCTTAAGGGTCTGAAAATGCAACACTCCTCACCTGCACTGAGAACATTTGTCCCCAGGGGGCAACAGAGCACTATCAACATTTAGCAGCAGTGACCCATTTTGCAGATGTTGTGCTCATCTCATGCATTTGTTGTTTCTTTTTGTGAGATGAAAATATGCATGTGAGCAGAAACACACAGTGCATTACCATATCAATAGGCAGTTTTAAACACTGTTGGCCGGGTGTATTATAACCAGGATGTGGACGTTAAAGTGTGACTTTGGTTCTACTGTCTTTGTTTTGGCTGATGACAGAAGAAGAAAACACATACATGTAGGAGCTCTCATATACACTCAATGCCTAAATATCATCCTAAGTAAACTGTACCATCCCTCCAACATTACAGGAACAGTTTGGTATCAGCTTTAAGTGGATTTAAAATTACAGCACTGTGGTGATAAATAATCCATCTCAAAGATCCTTCAATTCAAAAAGATGTCAGCTGAAGATTTGCATTCTGCTTCCTGTGTGTATGTGTCTGGTGGTAGTGGGGAGTGGCTAAAAATAGTTGTGTTCAAGGGAAGAAGCATTCTTTGGTTTCAGGAACTAAGTGGTTCTTTTTTTCTTAGGGAAAATGGTCGTTCATCTCTTAGGATCCTGATGACTTGTGAATCCAATCATGTTTTCTGGTGGCAGGCCGATTCAACTCCTTTGCTTGGGGTAGTTTTCACTAGATTGTTTGAGACCAGCTGGGGACTCAGAATTGCCAGAAAATAGGTGAATTGTTCATTGTATTCTCACTAAGTTTGCATGTAGTAAGAAGTAGGCATGGGTCAGTATGAGATTTTGATGGTATGTATCTGTGGGAGGAAACCAGAGTACCCGGAGTAAACCCACATGTGCACAAGGAGAACATGCAAACTCCAGGCCGGGATGCGATCCTGCAACCTTCTTGCTGGGAGGTCACAGCTCTAACCACTACGCCGCTGTGGCACCATAATAAGAATGAATGAATGAATGAATGAATAAATAAATACATATTACATATTACAATACATACATACATACATACACAAACAAACAAAAATGTGTGTTCATGTTATGTGGGTGTATATGTGGTAGTATGCCACCTGGAGATGCACAGTTAAAGGAGTGCCATGAACAGTAGAAGGCCCGCCATCTACAGCACACAAGAGCAGAAAGGACAGGTGGATCCAGCTCCAGAAGGCAGCAGCAGCCCCAGGCAAACAGACACCGGGCACCACCCCAAGGCAGCTGCGCGTCCGCAGAGGCAGGTCGCCAGCGAAGCACAGGGTCAGCAGCCCCCAGGACAAAAAGGTACGGGGAGAGACGCAGGGCACCAGCCCCCCCCAACCTAGTCATGTCACCACCTCCCACTGCACAAGCCAAGCCCGGGACTTAACCCCCCAAAGGCTCTGCACCCACACCAGCCCCCGACAGAGAAACTGCCCAGCACCAAGCCGGAGAAGCCCCCCCAGAGACCCCAACACACCAGGCAGGCACTAGTCCACAGCAGCAGACTGAACCCAGAAGGACCAAGGTGAAAGGGCATATAGCCATCCCCCTTGTTGGGCCATCCCCCTGAGAGGTTTAGAGGAAAGGGATGCCCATCGGAGCCCAGCGCAGCCCCGGGGACCCCAGCCAAGTCCAGCCAAACCCCAGGAGCCATAGACCACCCGGCGGGAGCCCACCAATCCGGGATGTGGTCCAGGCACCCACACCAACAACCCCACACCAAGGGGGCAGCACCCCGCAGGCAGCCCCTTCAATGACGCCGTCAGAGACCCCTAGTTACCCCCAAAACCCCAGCCCCCACTGAACCAGTACAGGCACCAGGACGGGAGTAAGAAGGGGAAACCTCGCCCCCCAAGCCCTGCCCATGCCCTCCCTCGTGTGCTGCATGCGTGTCTGTGTTAGTGCAGTGTTGCAATGGGTGGAGCTGTCTAAGTCTAAGGTGCATTAAAATGGTGTCAGTGAGGCCCCACTGCTTGCAGATAGCAGGACCCTCCCCAACTTCGAAACTCTAAGTGTCTCTAATGCATTAAAACAGAGGTGCAGGGCGGTGCCAAACATGGCAGGGGTGGCACTACCTGGTGCTCCCCCCATGCCTGGAGGGCTCTCCGCCCCACACATCAAGACCCTACTGATGAGTTGTGTTG
>JAOXNZ010000030.1:24821928-24832670 GCA_028566095.1 Kryptolebias brasiliensis
TAGCGTTCACTGGTAATTATATCAAAAACAGAAATTCTGGTGAGTTTTGACAGTTTAAATGGATCATTTAAACTGTCATGAACGCCTTTCAGACAGCTTCAATAAAAATAAAATTACAATTATTAAAGCTTGATTAAGACAGCTAATACCTAGAAATGAAAGTTAATATTGTCTTTAATAACCACCAAGCAGTATATTCCCAGTAAACGTAACATACAAACGTAAACGTAAACATCATACAAAATATTATCCATATTAACACAAGAATACGATTTGCTTAAATGTGAGACAATAATTTGTACATTTTTTTTGCAAAACAGCAAAATAAAACCAATCACAAGCCAGCGTAACAATTTGCCACAAAATTATCATGACAGGACTTGCCAGCCAAGTTTAATACTAGCCATTGAATTTGTGTGCTTCTTATACCAAGTATAATACTTGTACTGACCAATGCACATGTTTTGTTAGGTTGGGTTCTCTTTAGTTTATTGTAAAAAAATCACAGTTTCTTATCTCAAGGAGTGTTCTGTTCTTGAAAGGTTGCTTTGACAGTGGAACCACTGATGTATTTGATTCAATAATTATATAGAGCTAAGCCACAACAAAAGTTGTCTCAGGGCACTATACAAAAACATTCACATAAATTATAAAAAGCCAGTAAGTAAAAGTTATCTATTTAAGAAAGAAAGCAGATTGTGTTGAATCTTCATTTCGTCACAGTCTCCCATCCTGAGCAGCACATCGGCAACAGTTGAAAGGAAAAACTCCCTTTTAACAGGAAGAAACCTCCAGCACAACTAGACTCAGGACAAGCAGCAATCTGCTTTGACTGGCTGGGGTTTGAGAAGACAGGAAAGAGAACACATACAAACATTAAATGACTGGTCCATGTGTAGTTTCTATTGGAAGAAAGACAAAGAAAAACACATATTAATGATAAAAAATAATTACAAAAGAGCAAGTAAAGACAGCAGCAGAGTGAGGAAATGCGGTCAATTTGTCCTCCAGCAGTCTAAGCCTAAGGGATAGCTCAGGAAAACCAAGTCAACCCAAACTGTAGGATTTATCAAAAAGGAAAGTCTTAAGCCTCGTCTTAAAAGTAGACAGAGTGTCAACTTCCAGAAACTGGAAGAAAACCAAAAGTTGATTCCACAAGAGAAGAGCCTGATAGCTGAAAGCTCTTTCTCCAATTCTCCGTTTAGAAACTCCAGGAACGAGAAGTAAACCTGCAGACTGAGAGCGATGTGCTCTGTTAGGAAAATATGGAACAATAAGATCTTTAATATAAGCTGGAGCTTGGTTGTTGAGAGCTTTGTATGTTAGAAGTAAGATTTGAAATTCTATTCTGAATTTGATACAGAGCCAATGGAGAGACGCTAAAACTGGAGAAATATGCTGGTGTAGATTTTCAGTCATCCAGAACATGGTAAATCCAAAAAAAGGTAAAAACAAAAACTGGACTTCCATTCTGTAGTTGAAGACGTTTTGCTTCTCATCCAAGGAGTTTTCTTAATTCAAAAAGGAAAGAGAGTGTGGAGTTTGAGTTTTGTAAGATAGATTCACATGCAGATTGCCCTTACTCTCCGCACAACAGAGGCTCGTTAGAGTCCTTATTAGCCGGACTCACAAATAGGCCACCCTAGTCACATGAATGCAGGTCCTGATTGGAGTGAAACTGACTGGGGATCAGGCCTAATGCTCCATTATAGGTTTTTGAAAGCTGAAATCTTAGACCTCCTCCTCTGTTTAATGTTGGTTTCTCTCTTTTGACATAGATGGCTTTCTTTACCCCCCTCTCAAACCATCTGTCTTCTCGGTCCAAAATATGAACATTTTGGTTCTCAAAAGAGTGTCCCTTATCCTTGAGGTGTAGATGAACAGCTGAGTCTTGTACTGAAGAGATGGCTTTCCTGTGTTGAGCCATGCATCTGTGGAGAAGCTGTTTGGTTTCTCCAATATAGAGTTCTGGACATTCCTCGCTGCACTGAACTGCATACACCACACTGCTCAGTTTGATAATTGTCATCCCATATGTTACTGGAGTATCTGAGAAACTCAGAAAAATTTCTCCAAACACAACATCCCAGTACATTTCAAGCCCAACAGGACTCTCAGACAGAGGCTGGGAGTTAAAAGACATATCCTGATCAAAAATAACACAAAGGTTCTTTACATTAGAACTGGAGGCCAAATTAATGCCATCCACAGGAAGTGAAAGGCTGCAAAGTTTGTTCCTAAGATGCTCAGGTCCAAAAACCACAACCTCTGTCATGTCTGAGTTTAAAAGCAGAAAGTTAAGTTATCCAGGTTTTTATGTCTTTAAACATGTTTGTAATCTAAGTAACTGATTGGATTCATTGGGTTTCGTGGATACATATAACTGAGTTTCATCAGTATAACAATGAAAGTTTATCCCATGCTGTCTAATAACTTTACCTTATGGAAGCATATATAAAGTAAAGCGTATTTGTCCAAGCACGGAACCCTGAGGAACTTCATGACAAACTTTGGTGTATGAGGAAGATTCATTATTAGCATTAGCAAACTGGAATCTATCAAATAAATATGATTTAAACCATTTTAGAGCTGTTCTTGCAATCCCAATATAATGTTCAAGCCTCTGTAATAGAATATTGTGATCAACTGTATCAAATGCAGCACTAAGACCTAACAGGACAAGTATGGACACTGTCTGAGGTCATGAGAATATCAGTAACTTTCACCAGTGCTGTTTCTGTGCTATGATCAGCTCTAAACCATGACTGAAATTTCTCAAACTGATTATTTCTGTCCAGATGTTCACACAATTGATTTGCAACTATTTTCTCAATAATGTTTGAGAGGAATGGGAGATTAAAAATAGGTCTATAATTGGCCAGAACTCCTGAATCAAGATCAGGTTTCTTAAGTTAAGGTTTAATTACAGCAAACTCTGCAGCTCTGTGGTACATAACCAGTCATTAGAGACAAAATAAGCAGATCCAAAATGGGAATATTAATTAGGGGAAATACCTCTTTGAACAGACTGGTTGGGATGGGATCTAGCAGACATGTTGATGGTTTGGATGAAGCTACTATTTTTGACAATGCGGAAAGCTCACAGGACAAAAACAGTCCAAACACAAATCAGGTTCCAGTGACCCTTCTAAAGCTGCCTCATCTGACAGGGAATCAGAGGCAATAGCAGGAAGGATGGTGTGAAATTTCTCTCTAATTGAAATAATTGTGTTTATACAGAATTTCCAAAACATGAGCGGGCAATACACAAGAGTCGGTGTGAGACAAAGGCATCTAATAATGTCTGTTGTTGAATCAGGATGAAAACAATGGCTTACGTTACATGAACACAAACAAGAAACTGACCTTGAATTCACAATGCATTGTACAAGACAATATCTGGAGTGGGACCCCTTTTTCAACCTGAGAGTTTTGTGCTTCAGACCAGCCCACTAAAGTTTGTAGCCACTTGATATGAAAACAAAAACAAAAAAAAAAACATCCTATTTCACCCTATTTATTCTACATGGGCAGTTCCATTTTCACTTCAAGGTCAGGTTCTCAAACAGAGGCCTGGGAGCTTGAGGGTTCTACGCAGTATCTTAGCTGTTCCTAGGACTGCGCTGTTCTGGATAGATGTCTGAGGTTGTTCCTGGGATCTGCTGAAGGCACTCTTCCAGTTTGGGGGTCACAGCATTGAGTGCTCCAATGACCACTGGCACCACTCAGGCCTTGACTTTCCACAACTTCTCTATTTCCTCTTTCAGTTCTTGGTATTTCTCGAGCTTCTCATGCTCCTTCTTACTGATGTTACAGTTGCTTGGGACTGCTACATCCACCACCATTGCTTTCTTTTGTATCTTGTTGACTACCACAATGTCCAGTTAGTTAGCCATCACCTGTTTTTTAGTCTGGATCTGGAAGACCCATAGTATCTTAGCCCTGCAATTCTCCACCACCCTTGGTGGAGTCTCTTACTTTGACTGCGGGACCTCCAGTCCATACTTGGTACAGGTGTTCCTGTACACTATTCCAGCCACTAGGTTATGGCGTTCCATTTATGCTTTGCCTGCATCTTACATCCTGCTACTATGTTCTGGACTGTCATAGGGACATCTTTGTACAGCCTGCATCTTGGGTCCTCTCTGGTATGGTAGACCCTGGCTTATATTCCTCTTATGCTGAGGGCCTGCTCTTGTGTAGAGTCAGAGTCATCCTGTATAGTGACTCTGACGCTCACTAGTCCTCTGCCTCCCTCCTTTCTCTTGGTGTACAGTCTCATGGTGCTGGACTTAGGGTGAAATCCTCTGTGCATTGTGAGGAGCAAGATCAATTTTTTTTAGCATTGTATTTAGAATATTTTTTCTTAAAACAACAGAAGTTAAGAGGAAAATTGAGTAAATCTGGTTGGGTAACAGATTTGGACAGGCGACCACATCTCATAGACACTAGTATGGCACACCATTATTTGATTAAACATGAGCCCAGATTTTGGTCTAAAGCTTTCCTCAAACATTTACTTTCTGAAAAATGTAGCAACCAGACAACCTAACTTTACAGAGAGCATTTAGCAGTTAAAAAAACAAAACCAAAAATGTTTTGTTTTTCCTGCAAACTCTGTTGCTGTTGTAAACCAAATAAAACCTTGGAGAACATGCAAACCATACTTTTATTGTCAGCTAGCTTCAAGTACTCCAATATTTTAGACCCTTTTGACCTTCAAAAACTTTTCTGTCCCAACTCATTCAGCACTGTCACAGCCACTGACTCTGCTTTTTTTGTCATGACAGTTTAAAACTCTGGCTCCATCAAGAACTCGACTGGTTTATATAGTGCGCACTAGTGGTGCGGAGAAAAATAAATATTTCAGTTGAAACATTTTGGAAAATTAAAGATAAATTCTTAAAAAATTATGTTGTCTAAAATTATTGATGTCAACAAATGATAATAATCAATATTATCAGTTATGACAATTATTCACAGCAGCCCTACTTGAGAGACACCAGCTGCATGTGACACTCAACTGGATCAAGCAGATGTAGAAAATGGATGGATAGACTAATAGAATTAGTTCCCTTCAGATTTTATGAAGATTGTGCAGTATGTTATGATAAGTTTATTAAAGAGTAAAATAAGTTGAAATTATTTTTAATTATTTGATAGTGAAAGACAAGATTCCTTAAGAGCAGATGCTAAAAATGTCATTTTGTAATAACAGTGTGCATAGAACAGTCTGTCATTTGATGTAGAGAAATAAAAAGTAAATTCTCAGTTCTGGCATGCACACACATACACACACAAAAGTTTCCAGTGTGGGCCAACTTGTATGGACTTTAAAGCACTCTGCTGTCAGTCATGATTAGCTCTAACGATGGTCTCATTTTGACGCTTCAGAATCAAGTCCTGGCAAATAGCCTCAGGATGGGGAGCCACATGTTACAAATGGCTTTTCCCTGATATAATATGTTGCTGCAAATTACAAAACACAGGCAGAAATAATGTGTAAAGTCAAGTTTGGTGAGGGAGAAAATGGAAAAATTTAGGGCTGTGTGCCACTCTAATGGATATCCTTGTGGCTGGGAGAAAATGGGACTCAATAATGTGTCCTTAATGTCTGCCAGCACTGTTTCAGAGAGTGTATCAGAAGAAATGTCCCTGCCATTTCTGCACGCAATCACTTAATGGGACGGACAAATCTCAGGAAAATAGATGCACTGATCTATTTTTGGGCTTAACAGATGTAGTGAAGCTCTAGCTCTTGGAAGACAAAAAGAAAAAAAGGTAGATGTGAAAAAAATTAGGCTGCCAACAAGCAAAGATAAAAACAAGGCTTTCACGATTCACTCAACGAGAGAGCATGCCTGTCATGTTTGTATGTGGCTTGAGTGCAGACAACACTGACAAGAATTTCAATTATTTAATTAGGGAGAGAAAATGAAAAGACTTAAGTGTTGTGATTTCTGCAAGCTTTTATAGATCAATCTAATGTGTGCTCACATTGGAAATCAACCAAGATGGAAGAGGGGCAAGTGAAGTAGCGTCTTCCTTAATCATGCAATTAAATTGGCATATTAGTTCCTTGATATATTCATTTAAGTGGTTAAGTGGAAAGGTTTCTCTCCCTGCCCACGCTGTTTCATGGGTGGCTGTAGAGTGGCTTCACCATCCACATGCTCTTATGAATAGAGCCATCCTTTATTTGCTGTGAAAATGCTGAAAGCACTTTCTGCACAAATTAGCCTTTTGAAGACTTGAAAATTCAATTCAGTGGAGTTGATTTAACTATTTAGGCAAAAGACAGCTGGATCTAAACCTGTTGTAAAAGGTTTAACAGTTAATTTTTATTTTCAAGCACCATTTCAAATGTATATTGTGAAATTTTCTTAACTAGACTAGGCTTGCTGTTAATTCAAAATTCTTTAATACCACATCTGACTGTTCATCTTATTTAAAATAAATTTATACATGCAACAAATAAAAGCATTTATTAAAATATATACAGTGTTAATTACCTCCTCCAAGGAGGTTATGTTTTCTGTAGTGTTGGGTTGTTTGTCCATCTGTTAGCAAAATTACTTAAAAACTAATAAAAAGATGTTGATTACATTTTCAGTAAATGTTGGGGTTGTCACAAAAAACAGGTAATTCAATTTTGATAGAACCCAATTTTTTTTTTTACTTTTAGAATTTGAGGTTAGTTTACATTGTCTGAAGAAGTCCACATCTTCTTGTATAATACATCTGATACTAAGATGGCACCTTAGAACGATAAAAAGTAACTGAACTGCATTTACTGTGGAGAAAGTAATTATTTGATCTTTTGCAGATTCTGTAAGTTTGCTCATGTACAAAGAAATAAACAGTTTTTAATTTGTATGGTAGTATAATTTTAATGGACAGAGACAGAACAACTGAAAGTTCTGGGAAAAATAAACACATTATAAAAAAATTACAAACTGATTTGTGTTTGATCAAACAAAAAAAGCGTTTCAGGTAAGTATGAATGATCAGGATTATGTGTAGATATGAGTTCAGTAATCTTACTGTGTTTCTTGTCTTTCAGGAGCTCAGGGAGGAGGCTAGGATTCTTGGAATACACAAGACAGCTGATGAGGTCTTTTGGAATTCCAGAAAGTGAGTATTCTTCACAAGTAGAAGAGAAAGAGAGCAGGCAGGCAGCGGCACAGAGGATGAGTGGATTTCTCCTGATTACTTGTAGAATGCATGGAGGACGGAGGGGAGCCACTGTGTCTCCTTGTAGAGGATTCTACAAGGAGACACAGGTAAATGGTAAATGGATTGCACTTGTATAGTGCTTTATCTAGTCCAAAGACCCCAGAGCACTTTACACTATAGTCAGTCATTCACCCATTCACGCACGGATGGCAATAAGCTACAGTGTAGTCACAGCTGCCCTGTGGCAGACTGACAGGAGTGAGGCTGCCATTACACTGGCGCCAACGAATCCTCTGACCACCACCAATAGGCAAGGCAGGTGAAGTGTCTTGCCCAAGGACACAACGGCTGAAATGGACAGAGCCGGGGCTCAAACCGGGAACCCTTCTGTTACAGGACGAACCCTTACCTCCTGAGCCACTGCCACCCCAGGTAGGAAACATTATTCAAATTCTGAGACAATCTTCCACTTAGAAAATACACATGACAGATCGGCTGAAACGTTAGTGGTCATTGTGTGACTTTAACAGAGCAACAGAGAATCGTGATCCAACTCAGACTTAAGTATGGTTATGGGTAATCAGGAAGATCACTCTTAGCCACAACAGGTGCTGGCAGATTCAACAGTGTCTAATCACTGCTCTTAGTTGGTGGAGAACACACAGAGCAGCAAACAACTGGAATCCTGACATGCCACCCCCTCAACAATCGCCACCTGGCGGCCTTAAATGCTTCTCAGGATGAAACCTGTAGAAGGAGGAGATGAGATCGGAATCTAGGATGAAGGAACGTGGGATCCAGAACCTTTCCTCATGGACCTTCCCAGTCTATTAGGTACTGCAGACCCTGTCCTCTGCGGCGTACATCCAAGATGCCACAAACAGTATTGGGTGGGTGATCAACAATGATACGGGTAGGAGGTAGGGAGCAGCAGGAGGGCATAGTGTGCTGGTTATGACAGGTTTTACCTGGGAGACTTGAAAAGTGGGATGGACCTTCATGGAGGCAGGTAACTTGAGACATATAGAAATGAGCTTCACAATGTATTCTACCTCAAAAGAACTGAGGAATCTAGTTGCCAGTTTCTTGGAAGAGTTTTTGAGGGGAATACCTTGAAAGGAGAGCCAGATCCTTTGACCAGGTTGATACTGGGGAGCTGGGGTCCTTCTTCTGTTAGCCACAATCCAATTCTGGTTAGCTGTGCGGAGGAGAGCAATCTTAGTTTTGCGCCAGATTCTCCTATAGCACCTCAAATGGTGTTGGACTAAGGGGACCATGACTTCCGTCTCCTGACCAGAGAACAGTGGCGGTAGGTACCCAAGAGAGGCCTCAGCCAGTGGCTGAAGTGGTAAGGGTGTAATGTACATAATCAATCCATCTTAGATCTGCACTCCATGTAGTAGGATTATTATTAATAGCACAAAGTAGTGTGGCCTCCAGTTCTTGGTTTAACCTCTCAGTTTGACCATTAGACTGTTGGTGGAATTTCTCAACAACAGACTAACCTAGGCACTAAAAGCACTGCAAAATGCTTTCCACACTTGTGAGGTAAACTGAGGTCTGCGGTCTGACACTATATCTGTGGGGATTGTGGAGGATGTATGGAGGATGTTTTGAGATGATTTTGGTTCATTGGAGGAGGAGAACTGGCATACAAGAGCATCATGTTTTATGTTAATGACTGTAGAAAACCCAAATGTAGCTCAGCATTTACACAGACAGCTTTCTCATTCAAAGGCATTACAGAAAAGAACGAACTCCCAGATAGACTTAAACTTTCCACTAACCTGAAGGACTTTTCTTGTAATGTCAGGAAACAACTGTTAGAAAACCAGCAGTGTTCGCATTGAGAAATAATTGAATTTTTGGCATTAGTGATTACAGAGCAGAAGTTCGGCATTTAATATTATCTGTATTGTTGTAATTTCATGACCTTGTACTGTGACATGCCCCTTTTCGTCAGTTTAGAGTAAAAGGTCGAGACAGTCCCTGGTTCACCCCTGAGTTAGCAGATCTGCTGCACAGGCGAGACCAACTCTGGGCTAAAGCAAGAAAATCAGGCTCAAACTCTGATTGGCTGCATTTCCGCCAGCTGCGAAACAAATGCACATCCTCCATCAAAACAGCTAAACGAAACTACTTTCTGTCTCAAACCACCAAAAACCTGAATGACCCTAAAAAATTCTGGAAAACCATCAAATCTCTTTTCGGCAGCTCTCACACATCATCTGATCTTCCTTCACAACTTCTCGTTAACTCTGTTCCTGTGTCAGATAAACATGAGATCTTGAACTGTTTCAACAAACATTTTGTTGCCTCAAGCTGTTTATTTGACACAGTTACTAATGGAAACTCAGCCACTTCTTCTTCTTCTCCTTCAAGCCAAACATGTAAAAATCAAACCTCTACTAAAGTTCAATCCCCAGCAAATCACTCTTTTTCATTCTCACCATTCACAATCAGAGAGGTTGACAAATTGTTAAAAGGTCTAGACCCTAAAAAATCTGCAGGTCCTGATGATCTTCCACCTTACTTTTTAAGGCTGGCTGCTCACACCATCGCAGCACCGGTGTCCCACATCTTCAACCTGTCCATCAACCAAAATACAGTTCCTGATGCCTGGAAAACAGCCTTTGTCTTACCTTTGTTGAAAGGAGGAGACCCCACCTCATTGAATAACTACCGGCCAATCTCTAAACTCTGCATTTTAGCTAAGGTTCTTGAAAAACTGATAAACTCACAAATCAAAAAGTATTTGGACTCATTTAACATCCTTCCTCCCCACCAATCCGGTTTCAGGAAACAACACAGCACAACGACAGCCTCACTGAAGGTTTTTAATGATGTTGTTGAAGCACTAGACGCTAAAGACTACTGTGCTGCTCTCTTCTTGGACCTGTCGAAAGCTTTTGACACCGTGGATCATAACATCTTGTGTCATAAGTTCTCAGAAATTGGTTTCTCACCTCACACCATTGGTTGGTTCACCAATTACCTTTCAGGTCGCAGACAATGTGTTCAATATAACGGTACATCTTCCAGTTATTTAACGGTTAAAAATGGTGTACCACAAGGATCAGTTTTGGGACCCACCCTCTTCACAATTTACATAGGTAATGTAGGTCAGAACATCCCTGATGCATCCCTACATCTCTATGCCGACGACACAGTTGTTTATTGCAGAGCCAAAACAGTTGCCAAGGTTTTCCAACTCCTGCAGTCTGCATTTGACATCATCCAATCAGATTTGTTTCATCTCAAACTTGTGCTAAACCCTGATAAAACTAAAGGGATGCTGTTTACAAACAGGAAGCCAGTTCCACCTGTTCTCCCTCTTATTCTTTCCTCGAATGGTGCCCAGATTGAGTTTGTTGAAACCTACAAATATCTGGGTATCTTGGTCGACTCACATCTCTCATTCAAGCTTCATGTGGAAAACCTGGTGAAGAAACTGAAAGTTAAATTGGGTTTCTTTTTCAGAAACAAATCCTGCCTAACTTTGAATGCCAGGAAACCTCTTGTAACTGCGACCTTCCTTCCCTCCATTGACTATGGTGACATTATCT
>JAOXNZ010000030.1:24876386-24887165 GCA_028566095.1 Kryptolebias brasiliensis
ATATATAATTGACTGTATTTTAGCCATTTTTGTGTTTTCTAAGGTCGCTCAGCTGTGGCAACGTTCTTGAATTTTGTTGGCTCCAAAAGTTAATCAGTTGTACATCTACTAATTGTTTCCTGAAAGTGTTAAAATCCAAGCAGTGTATCATGAGATATTTTGCTAACACAGACAGAGTTGGCTTCAAATAGTTAATGACAAAGTTTAAAATCATGATCTTGTGCTCAGAATATCTTTTGGGGATTATGCTGAGATACTACCACTCCAAATTTTAGGTCTATATCTATAAAACTGACTGAAGTAAAGGCTTTTTTTGTTTTATAAAACCAGTTGCTGTAGCAGCCATCATGAATTGGGTTGACTAAAAAGTTACTAGTTTTAGATGTACATCTAATGATTACATTCTGCAAGTTTCATTAAATTCTGCCTGCTTCATAAGATATTTTTGGTAACATACACACAAACACACATACACAGATGGTGGCAGGAAATAGTAATCATATTTACATTTTAAAAAAACTAAGTGAAAAACTTTTTTCATCTTGTCAAAATTATACACAAATTCTTGATTTGAGTGTCATTGCCTTTTAATACCCACATACATGAGAGGTTACACAAATAAATGTTCCTTTGAAGTCCCAAGTAATCCCCTCAGCTTTCTCCATGCAGGGACTACTTAATCCATCCAGGGTATTCCAGTGACTGCAGACACAAAACATCAAGTAATTGTCTAGCTCTTCTAAGATGTATCTAATTGCTTTAAGATGGTGAGTATATAAACCTCAGAGCTGCAGGTTCTAAAAGCCATTTGAAGATGTGTTACAGGATAAAGTGATTAGGAGAAAGGGAGTCTGTGATGCACAGATGTGATGACTACTAAAAATTTCAGATTTGCATTTATTTAAAAGAATAGTCTGGTAGTTTTTGAAGTGATCTTCTGTAAATTAGTTATCAATTGTTAGTACTTTATCATCTGTGGCAATAGTCATAGAACAAAAAGTATGGAGAAAAGGGCAGAAGTCTTGCTCCAGGCAAGCCAAATGAGGGCCCATTTTATATAAATTTTTAGGTTTATAAAACAGCTCTTTCTGAAGAACAACATACTGGTGTGAAAGAAAGCTACATTAGCTAAAATTAAATCTCTGCTCTTTTGCCTGACAACATTGGTTTGTTTTTCTCAACCAAACAAGGTCCATGTTACTACTCAAATGTATGTGTGTGAAGCATAGCTAGAGAGTTTGCATGCTTATAGTTGTGAGAGGCTCCTGAATGTATCAGTCAGCAGGAAGTTGAGTAAACGTTTGGACTGACTAGACTGGTGTTATTAGAGACTTTTGGAAATTATGAAGTGAAAGAATGTAACATGTCCCAAACTACTCATAGGTAGACCAGTCCTTACACAGCATCTTTCCCAGCTGCAGTCAGAGCAGGATATGTTCACTTCTCCATGTCCAGACTGCAAATGAATCGCGCATGAACAAAGACGCCACTGGTTGAGTCGGCCCTGGCTTACAGTCAAGATATGATGTAAATGTAAAATTTATTTGTTTAAAATAAATCGCTGCAAAATAAATAAATAATAAAAGTGTATGTTTGGGGGGTTGCTTTTGCAGGTCCCAAGCCCCCGATAAAGGAGTAGGGTTGGAATTGTGACATTAATAAAAGAAAAATCGATGGCAGAAAGTTAATTTGTAGTTCTAAACATATAAAGAATGTTTTTGACTTTTTGTCTCTCTCACAATATTCTTCTTCTTTCCTAGAGTCCTTTACAATTACATGCACATGGCCAATTAGGTGAATTTGATGATGACATCATTTAGTGACTTCTGGAGACTTTTAGCACAACCAATAGCTACTTTCCCTACTGAAAAGTTGGCAACACTGAGCACCCATACATTTGTGTAGTAACATGGATGTTGTTCGGTTGATATAACAACAGACTAAACAAACAGTGTCATGCAAATGTGTAGAGGCTTAATATTAGCTAAAGTACCATTCTTTCACATCAGTATGTTGTTTGTTTTTTGTTTTGTTTTTTTGATAAAGACTTGTTTTACAAGCCTGAAAAACAATTGAAAAAACTGACACTTGTTTGACTAGCCTATAGCCTAGCCTGGAAGAAATTATTTTGTATCTTTCTCCAAACTCTGTGCTCCATGACATCCCAAATGATAAGGTACTAACTACTAATAACTATCAAACAGCACTTCACTTCAAAGATGACTGTACTATCCATTTAAAGAATAAAGGGTCTTGTTACAAGACTATCCCTTTAATGATTTAACTGTACTTGTTGTATAGGCTAAGGTAAACCAGGGGATCTGAATAAAATCAAAAAAAATTCTGCAGTCCATTTATTAGTTCCTTTCAACACTAACTACAACCATGTCCATGCTAGATTTAAACAGAAAACTTTCTTTTTTCTTGATGGTGAAAAAAAATCTTAACATGTAAGAGACACAATACATGTTATTGACATGATCTTTATTTGTTGGCTCACCTATTTGTTTAAATAAAAATGTAAAAAGGTAGTAAAAGTTTTTTATTTATTTATTTTTTGCTCAGGTTGTATTTACCTACTAGTCCTCAGAAAGTTATTCTCTTGTACCTCTTAATCACCCTCCATTCACCCCCCCATGTTTCCCAACCATGTTAGCCATCATGTCTGATGAGATTATAAGATCAGGTTGTAAAGCGCCCTGGCTGCTGTGCTTAAGCATAAAAGCAGATGAGTGTGACTTGGCGGTTGAAGAAAAAGAAAAGAGCTTTGAAAGAGACGTATCCTGTTGTGTCCATTCACAGCAGTTGACGGAAACCTAAAGCCTTCTTGCAAAGAGAAGCTAGTACAATCTAGAGTGATTTGCTCCCTTTTGTCTGGGACAACTTGTAGACTTCATGCCCCTGAAATCTTAGACAAACACCAAAATGGTGTGTGTGAAACTTTATGATGATTTGGGGACAAGATGTTTCTAATTAATAAAATTGCACAGGTGGACAAAAGCAGTTCAGATAACTATTTTAATGTGAGAGTTAAAATACATATCCTGATCCAAAATCACTCCAAGGTTCCTTACATCCCTATTGGAAGCCAAGTTAATGCCATCCAGAGCTGAAAGACTGTAAAATTTATTCCTAGGATGCTCAAAAACCACAACCTCTGTCTTGTCTGAATTTAAAGCAGAAAATAAAAAGTCATCCAGGTTTTTATGTCTCAAAGAGCATTTTTGCACCAGAGTTGTTTGGTTCATTTTAAACAGACCAGACATTGTCTCCTCAGATTGTCCACTTTGTTTGGGCAGATGTGACAACTCACCTGAACTCTGGTGTGGACCAAACAAGTGAACTCTGATCTGCCTGAAAACTTGGGTCTTAGTTCACCTGCAAGTGAACCCTGGTGCAGTTCGCTTTCAGTGCAAAATGCAAACGGACTACCCAGCAAATTAAAAAGATGAGGTAAACCAAAGAGAGAAAGTCAGCATGTCTTAGTTTCTCACTCTCTGATATATTTTAGGTACTGTTGCATTCGTCTCATGTAGAGCGCAACATGCTGCCTCACCTGCTGCTCATACTGGGCAATAGTGGTGTGTCGATTGATCAAAAATATCAATATTATCTACACCAAAGTTGGTATTGTATCAGATTGATACTTGCATAATGGGATTGACACTAGTTTGTTTCCCTCCACTACTTTTCCTTTTTTCCTCTTCTACATTTCCCTCTTTCGTCCTGGCTAATCAATGATCTGGGTTTTCTTCTTCCTCATGCTTTTTTCCTTTGTGGTCAGTGTTCATTTCAGGCAATACCGCCTCAAACAAGTAGTTCATGTAAGTGCATGATGTTGTCCAAATGGTTTGGTCCGGTTTCAAAACTGCATTGTGAAAGTGAACCAAACCAAATGAAGGAGTGATTCATTTCTCTGAGACCACATACTGTATATTGATCATGTTGTTACAGACAAATGGTTTGCTGGGATAAAGATAGTGAATGTTATGTATGTGCATGCACATACTTATATTAGGGGTCAGGTACAGGTCAGGGGTACCATCATGGTAGGCGATCACTATAGGAGTGTTTATCCCACTGTAACCACTACTTTAAAAAAATGAGCAATGGACTGAGTAGTAAAGTTACTTATACTCTAGGGTTACACAGGAGGATGATAAGCAAGTAGGTTGTAACAACTCAATTTTATTTTCTTTCCCCAAAAGAAAAAAACATATTCCAGTAACACCAATTACCAAACAATAAATGCAAAAAACTTAAAGTGTCCACCATTGTAGAAAATATAGATTCCAACTTAGTCATTCAGTATAACAGTTCAGTCAGTCAATTCAGTCAATGTGCACATAAGTTGTCAGTTTTGGAAATGTTTATGAACGAATAGTTTACAGAATAAAAAGATTTTAGTGATTGGGGGGCCCCCTTTTCTTTTTTAATATGCTTATCTGTTGTCCAAGCAAAGCATTCAGCCCGAACAGCACCAGGCCCTCCGCGACGTCCCAGGCTTCAGTCCGAGTCACAAAGATGGTGGCGAGACCCTCCAGCTTCTGGAAACTTCACTGGCTCACTCAGATTTCAGCCGTACAAAAAAAACAGCCTGCATGTAGAGCATTAACCGATTAAGGCTAGTATATCATTATGCAGGTATATGGGAATCAGCAAGACCTTGCAATTATTTTTTTCTCAGTGTACAATGCATTAACATTTAAAAATAAACCAAGAACACTCACTACTAAAGAACTTAACATTAGCAGAAATGGTTACAAACATCACTTCAAAATAAAACAGTTTCATTTCACAGAACTATGTTACTTACAAAGCTATACATCGTACTCCGGTTGTTTTTTTTCCAGTTTAAACAAAACTGAACAACGTTAGCTCCGGCTAGATAGCCATTGTACCCAAGTAAGCAGCTGAAATAAAACAGACTCAATGGAGAAATCCCAGAACAGAATGCACATCATCCAGTTTGACATAAACAGAATTATTTCATATCACAGCAGCACTTATGAGCAGCTCCAATAAGGAAAACCTATTTTCTTCTTCTGCTGAAAAGTGCTCCTTCTACTGGTCTGCCATTTTCTTTTTTCTTCTGCTACTTTATGCTTCTTCTCTGACTGACACAGCAGACTGTAGATCTAGTGCCCTCTTTTGGACATTTAAAGAACTAACAAATTTACACAAAACTTACAGTCAGATCAGCATAGTTAATGGGGGTTACGTCCTCCCCCTCTAACCTCTCATGCGTCCCTGCATGATCAATTACACAGTCTCCACAGACTTAGTTTGAAACTGTGAAATAGCAGGTATAAAATCAGAACTTAAGGCTGTAGTAATCTAACCCATCAAATAATGATTGCATAACAACAACCGGAGGGTTGCCCAGTGATGGGTAAGTCAGTCTTTTAGGCCGAGTCCTCTCTCTGGTTGATCATCTCAACTCCAAGTCCTCTGCTTGATCAGCTTCCTCCTAGCAATTGTTCATATCTGGTGCTTGAACTCTGACCGAATCCTCCAACCTTTGCTCTTCCTGAGTCACTGAAAGCTCTGGTGCCTCATTCTGAATCTCAGATTTAGGTGTAGATTTGCTGTCATTTTCCATAGGACTTTGTGGTTGAAAAGGAGGTGCCACTGGCTTGAGTGTATGATCTCCAACCAGCTCTTCAATTCTGACTTCTTGTGTGCATAAGGATGGGGATTCTGTGATACTACCCATCATATCCTCTTGCCTTGTGAGAGTAGTTGTATTAACACAACCCAAATCCTCTTCAGAAGTGTTTTGCATGTCATAGTTTGTTATTTCATTCTCAGTTCATTTAGTTTTGCTATCCACAGACTGGAGGATAGTAGTAGTCATCATCTGTTCCATCATCATCCTCTGACAGGAGATCCTCTTCACTCTGAAGTCCCAAGTTATTTTTATCCACAACAGGCTGAGAACGTGTTGGCTGGTGTGGAGTCTTCTTGTCCTTGGTTGGCTTTGTTTCATTGGCATTCTGTGGTAAAAAACCACAAGGCAACAACAGATCACGATGTAACACACTATATGGATCGTCTGCTTCAAAAGGAGACACAACATACATAGGCAGATCTTTCACTTGTTTCACCACCTCATAAACGGTCTGGCTCCATTTCCTGGCAAGCTTATGTTTCCCACGTAGCCCAACATTTTTCACCAAGACATGAGCTCCAATCTCCAACTTTGACTCTCTCATTCTTTTGTTAAAGAGCTTCTTGTTGTGAAGTGCAGCTTTGGTACTCTGATCCACAGCTATCTTGTAACTCTCTGTAGGACTTTCCCTGAGGTTTTTCACACATTGTGTGTGTGACTCTCTTTTTCCAGTTTCACAAGTTAATCCAAATGCAATGTCAATAGGCAGGCTGAGTTGCCTCCCGAACATCAAATGGTAGGGAGAGTAGCCAATCTCAGAGACTCAACATCAGCTGCACCTCTCTGTTTTCATGCTGTCGCTGACTGTATGATAACTGCCTCCCACCTTTAAAGATGGAAATGACTCTGCTTATTTCCGGATCCCTTTGTTGTTCAGGAGCCCAGTCTTGTTGAGACATACGAGGTAATGTGCATGAACCTGGTAGAAGGTCAACATGTGTGTACTCAGGGGGAATAACATGCACATTCACAGTGATACATTCAATCAGACATGGTGTTGAAGCAGTTTTCAGATTGTACAGGGTTCGTTTGATCAGCAAGGTGTTTCTGACAGATGGCATTTACGACTTCTGCTGAAATCCCTGCACCACCAGTCTCTTTAGTGATGTGAGCTATAAACTTCTCTGTGTTTTGGTCTTCTTCGTGTGTTGAATCATCAAGTCAATTCTCAAAATGCAGACGTCTAGAGAGACCATCAGCATCTTGTTTTTTATTTCCTGCTCTGTATTGCATCTGAAAGTCAAATGTGGATAGGGCTGCTAGCCACCGATGTCCAGCTGCATCTAGTTTAGCAGTTGTCAGTACATAAGTTAAAGGGTTGTTATCTGTTACTACTGTAAACTTAGCTCCATAAAAATAGTCAAAAAACGTATTAGTCACTGCCCACTTAAGAGCAAGGAACTCAAGTTTATAAGTTGGATAATGCTTTTCACATTTTGAAAGACCCTACTGGTAAAGGCAATAACTCACAGCTGGCCATCTTGTTCTTGATAAAGAGCTCCCCCCAACCCAGGCAAACTTGCATCAGTATGAAGAATATAAGGCTTTGTTGCATCTGCAAACCCTAAAACGGTAGCAGTAGTAAGTTTCTGAATCAGAGTCTTTAAAGCCTCATCACGTTCTGATGTCCATTTTTCAGCAAATGGTCTCTTCAAGTCAACTGCTGAAGAGTGTCTGGAATGTTCTTTAGCAGCCTTCCTAGGTGGAAAATACCCTATGGTAAGGTCATTTAAGGGCCTTGCAATTTTGGCAAAGTTTCAGATAAGCCTCCTATAGTACCCTGCAAACCCCAAAAAAGATTTTATTTCCTTAATGTTTTTTGGTGTTGGCCAAGTTGTCAATGCTGCAGTTTTCTCAGGATCTGTCTCAACACCTCTCTCTGAAACTACATGTCCTAGGTACTTCACTGATGTTCTGAAGAACTGACACTTGTCAGGGGAAAGTTTAAGCCCATACTCTCTAAGCTTCCCTAGAACACACATAAGGCATTCTTCATGTGCTAGAAAAAACAGTCAGCTCATCTAGAAACACTAATACTTCTTTAAGATTAAGGCTGCCCATGCATTTCTCCATTACACGCTGGAATGCGCTGGGAGCGTTAGTCATGCCCTGCGGCATCCGACTAAACTCCCAGAAGCCCATAGGAGTTACAAACGCCATCTTATATTTGTCCATTTACTTAACCTCAACCTGATAGTATCCTGATTTTAAATCCATCACTGAGAACCATGTCAACCCCGTCAATGCCGAAAGGACCTCCTCAGTGTTTGGTAAAGCATAAGCATCTTTATTGTCTGATTGTTTAACTTGCGATAGTCAACACAAAGCCAGATTGCACCATTTTTCTTTTTCACAGCTACGACAGGGGACGCAAATGGCCTTTTGGACTCTCAGATTAAGTTGGTATCACACAGCCTCGTAGTCTGATGGGTGTATTGGCCTTGGTCTCTGTTTAAAGGGAGTAAGATCAGAGAGGCATATCCTATGCTTTACTGCAATTGTGTGGCCATAATCTAAATCATGTATAGCAAACACATCGGAGCTTAACTTCTTTATGACTCTCTCTCCATTCTTCAGAGAGAGATGTATCTGTGAGGTCAAGTCTGAGCTGTCTAGCTGTAACAGGTGAGTTAATGTTTTGACATAAGACAGTCTTTTGAGCAGGATCAGACTGAGATCCTGACACTTTGTTTTCTCTCACTGCAGACTGCGGAGTGGAAACTGCAAGAGGCTTATAGAGCTCAGCAACAGTTAGAGCAGCAGGTACTCTGATGTCATGTGCTCTTTCATTCTTCACTAAAATAGGAATTTTGAAATATGTTGTTGATGGGGCTGTCATAACATAGCTGCAGAACACTAACCCATTGAGTAAGATGGAGTCTGCCTGCTCAACCAATAGGGAAGCACCTGGGGAAGCTTTAATGTTTTTGAGATAACTTGTTAAAACAGCTTTTTCTCCTGCAGGTACTTTCTGACTCTTTCCTTAGCAACTTTATCTTTCCAACCCTACCACTCACTCGCTCTTCTTTGTACATGCCATACATTATCCTGATCAGTGGCACATCTTTACAGTGCATTTGCTGGTTGTGAACACTGATCTTCTTAGAAGTTGCATAAAGCACACATTTGTTCCAACCAGCACTGGAACTTCTCTGTTTGATCTACAATCTGGCACAATAAGGCTAAAGTATTCACTTCTTCAGGCCTCCCCACAATTTCTTAAGGGAAGAAGAGATTTACCTCAATGTACCCCAGATAAGGCACTGTCTGACCACCCGCACCCTGAATATCTAAAAGGTCTCCTAAAGGTTGGCTTGGTCGTGAATGCAAGTGGAGCTTATGAAATGATTCTGAGACAGTTGTCACCCGAGAGCCTGAGTCAAGAAGGCAAATACTTTGAACTCCATCAATAAACATCTTGGCAATGTGTCTCGATCCCACCAATGCATTCAAAAGTGCTCCATCTGACGTACATGCTGGGGACTGGCTCATATTGTTGATGGTTGTTGACATTTGATTCTGTTTAAGTCTTGTGCTGGTTGGGGAATCTGCTCCAATCGGGTCTCAGTATGCCCCTCTACTGAAACCCAGTCCAGTTTAAAGCTGTTCCATAGCTTGCTTCCCACTGCTGACGTTTTTCCTTTAGTTCCTTGTACTTTTTATCAACCAACTCTTCGTTTGGAGCATTCTCACACTGTCTTGCAATATGGCCAGTTTCTCCATATTTAAAGCAGAACCAAGCTTTTGGTGCAGGTTGGCATGCAGGCTGTTGCAATTGCACATCTGCTGTTGCTACAGGAGGCAGCTCAGCAGCTCCAATTGCTTTCTGTTGTCTTTTTTCCCTCCTCTGAGAACTTTTTTCTGTAAGCTGTATCTGCAGCTCAGCCACTTGTTTTCTTAGGCTTTCTGTCTCTGTGATATACTTCTGCACAATGTCAAGGTCACGCTTTAGAGGAGGTTCTGCGACAGTCTGGAAGTGCAAGGGAGGTTTTGCTTTTAAACTTCCAAAGTGACACTGCATCCGGTCAATCTTTACTGATCTCCGTTCTTCTTCTGTTCTTAGTTGGAGAAGAAGTTCAGAGAAGTCTGGAGAGGACTCACTTTTGAACCTATGCTGAAGAGTTAGAAGTAGAGTTTGATCCCAACATCCATGAATGAACTGTTTGTAAAGCTGTTTGTTGGCATTAGCTTCACTCACACCACCTTGCTTGATCGCAGCACTAAGTACTGCCTGGAATCTCTACAGATATTCGGAAGCTCTTTCTCCTGCATCTTGGTGAGTGCTCAAAAACTTGGCAAATATCTCCTCACCATCATCTACCAGTTCGTATGCTGACTGAAGGAGACGGACATATTCTTGTTGAAATGAATGAGAGCCAAGCTGTTTCACATTGTCCAGTGCAGGGGAGAGTAAAATTTCCAGTATCATCCTTCTTTGCATATCAATAGGGAGTCCATCTTGAACCATAAGTTCAACATGAAGGCACCAAGTCTCGAAATCTACTTCTCCAGGGGGTTTAGGCACTCGTCCAGAAAAGACATTTACCACGTCCTTCAGTCAGTAAATGTTAGCAGGAGTGATGATAGGCAAATTAATGAGGAACATGTTCTCATGCGTTTCAGGGTTGATTTTGAGAAGCACAAAGGTTCCCTGGATGAATGCCAAATGAGCCTGTATCGAAACCACAAATTCATCAGTTCCATTGGCCATGTTGAGAGAGATTAGAGGGACTCTACTTATAGCAAGAATGTCGATGGATGACTCAATTTCTTGAATCAGATCAGACACGAGTGTGGTTAGGAGTTTTGTGCAGTATCTCATCGTGGGACTTTAGCACCAACATCAAATTTCTGGTCGTTTTCCCTATGAATTTTAGTAATTTCTGCTGTTTATCTAAGTACAGACGTATAATTTTGTTAAGACAGGACTGACGGGAGAGATGCCACTTAGAATGTCTTATTGATTTTTTGTCGATAGGATTTGCAGGTTGAGACAGGCAGCATTACGGACATTCTTTGATGTAATCAGTGACATCTTTATGCAATCCAGCCGAGTAATCAATCTGTTTTAAAGCTTCAAATGTTGCCTGTGTCAAGGCAACATTTGA
>JAOXNZ010000030.1:24906066-24918649 GCA_028566095.1 Kryptolebias brasiliensis
TTTCTCAGAGTCTGGACGTGCAGAGGATGGACAGTGGGAATTAGTAGAAGCATGTTAGAGACGCAGGGAAAAAAATAAAAATAAAAAAACCATCCTGCACCATGAAGCAAGATTGTTTTGATGAAACTTCCAAGTTCAGTCTGGGATTTTATGTTCAGCACAGAGTAGGTTTCTGAATTAGCGCTCCCACATGTTAACACACCACCTCACAACTAAGACAGTCTACACCAGGGGTAGGCAATCCTGTGCCACTATCCTGCATGTTTTAACTGGTTTCCCTGCTCCAACACCTGATTTGAATCAACGGGTGATTAACAGGCTTCTGCAGAACACGAAGAGGTCATTTAACCACTGAATCAGGTGTGTGCAGAAACTTCACATTGGACCTCAAGCAGTTTGGATTCCGTGCCTCTGCTCTCCCTTCTGACTCTAGAACCATTTTCCAAATGAAATGTAAATTTTACTTCCATGTGAAAAGGACACCCGAGCAACGGTCCCATTCCTTGTTTTGACCTCAGCCCAAGGAAGACACTTCTGTTGTCAGTTCTGCCTTTGCATTTAGAAACATCAAATATTGTGACTTGAACATGAAGTGCTGAAAGTAATTACTTAACAGAGGGTTTGAAGATTTATTGTCAAATTTCATATCAAATACAGCATACATATTAAGATCTTAGCTATGCAGACATGTTTCTGGATTAGTCAATGATGCATTTAATATGATCCCTATTTTACTTTGTTTAAATTACACTCTTAAGCTTTTTGTATCTTAGCCTATAAGAGGGTTTCTTTCTTAGGAAACATCCCAGGAGGTAGCTGAATAAGAATGTTTAGTCAACCTCTTCAATGGTTGGCCCAGAGGATCCACCACCAGGGGCAGCACCACCAGCACCAGGGAAGCCACCAGGCATGCCCTCTGGCATCCCACCAGCACTCTGGTACAGTTTAGTGATGATGGGGTTACACACCTTTTCCAGTTCCTTCTGCTGATGCTCATACTCATCCTTCTCAGCAGTCTTAAAGAAATAGAAAGATTTGTTATGTTTAGTTTGGGTAACTAATTTCAAAACACTACTCATTACTTACCTGGTTTTTGTCCAACCAGCTAATAACCTCGTTACATTTGTCCAAGATCTTCTGCTTATCATCATCACTGATCTTTCCAGCAAGCTTTTCATCTTCCACGGTGGACTTCATGTTAAAGGCGTACGACTCCAGCCCGTTCTTTGAAGACACTTTATCACGTTGGACATCATCCTCTGCCTTGTACTTCTCAGCTTCCTGAACCATGCGTTCAATGTCCTCCTTGCTAAGGCGACCTGGAAGCAAAACAAGTTCAAAATGGGCCTGGCAGATCTTTGGAACCGTGCTCAAAATCGGACTCAAAACATACCCTTGTCATTAGTAATTGTGATCTTGTTTTCCTTGCCCGTGCTCTTGTCAACAGCAGACACATTCATGATGCCATTAGCATCAATGTCAAATGTCACCTCAATCTGGGGAACGCCACGGGGAGCTGGGGGGATGCCAGTCAGTTCAAACTTGCCCAACAGATTGTTGTCTTTTGTCATGGCACGTTCACCCTCGTAAACCTGTTTGAAAAAGAGTGTTAAAATGACTAATATTTATACAGAGCTGAACTCCTAGCAACCAGCATTTGCAAGGGCCTCTCAAATTCATTTCAAGAGGTTCTCCAGCAGGTGGTTGCCAAGGTGGGTACAAAGCAAGCCACGGCAGTATGTGAACAGCTTGCACAATAGTTCTGCTAGCTCTTAAGATGTATCACTCAGTGAGATACAACCCTTATAACGTGTTAAACTATGCAGAAAAAAGGCCATCACTGCAAAACAGTAAGAGGTCAGTACAATTACTGTACACACCTGGATGAGCACACCAGGCTGGTTGTCAGAGTAAGTAGTGAAGGTCTGGGTCTGTTTGGTAGGAATGGTAGTGTTTCGTTTAATCAGGACTGTCATGACGCCTCCAGCAGTCTCAATGCCCAAAGACAGAGGTGTGACATCGAGAAGGAGCAAGTCCTGCACGTTCTCAGATTTGTCACCTGACAGGATGGCAGCTTGGACAGCTGTGAATGAAACAGACCCAAACTCAAAGTTAGACCTGAAAGGATATTTTGATAACTACAAATGGAATCAGTCTTTTTACAGTGTTAAATCTTTAGGCCCTCACCTGCTCCGTATGCCACAGCTTCATCTGGATTGATGCTCTTATTCAGCTCTTTCCCATTAAAGAAGTCCTGGAGAAGTTTCTGGATTTTCGGAATACGGGTGGAGCCACCAACCAGGACAATGTCATGAATCTGGCCTTTATCCATTTTGGCGTCGCGAAGGGATTTTTCAACAGGGTCCAGGGTACCACGAAAGAGATCAGCGTTGAGCTCCTCAAATCGAGCCCTAGTGATTGAAGTGTAGAAGTCTACTCCCTCATAGAGAGAGTCTATTTCAATGCTGGCCTGGGTGCTGGAAGACAGGGTGCGCTTTGCCCTTTCACAAGCAGTGCGCAGACGACGAACAGCCCTCTTGTTGTCACTGATGTCCTTCTTGTACTTACGTTTGAACTCTGCAATGAAGTGGTTAACCATGCGGTTGTCAAAGTCCTCTCCACCAAGATGAGTATCACCGGCAGTGGACTTTACTTCAAAGATCCCATCTTCGATGGTCAAGATGGACACATCAAAAGTGCCACCACCAAGATCAAAGATGAGAACATTTCGTTCCGAGCCAACCTAAAATTAAAAACAAGGATTTTAATTTTGTCCTGTATACTGGTCACACTTAAAAGCTGTTCTAACCACTTACCTTCTTATCTAACCCATAAGCAATAGCAGCTGCAGTTGGTTCATTGATGATACGAAGAACATTGAGGCCAGAGATGGTTCCAGCATCCTTTGTGGCCTGACGCTGAGAATCGTTGAAGTAGGCAGGTACTGTGATTACAGCATTGTTTACAGTCTGAAATGGCAAAAAAAAAAAATTTTTTAACACACACACACACACGTGTACATATACACACAAAGCCATTACAATGTTTAGGAAATAGAAAGCTTACTTTTCCGAGATAGGCTTCAGCAATTTCTTTCATCTTAGTCAGCACCATGGAAGAGATCTCCTCTGGATAGAAGGTTTTAGATTCACCTTTGTATTCAACCTGAACCTTCGGGCGACTGCTGTCATTGATTACATTAAAAGGCCAGTGCTTCATATCTGACTGAACAACGGGATCATCAAACCTGCGACCAATCAGTCGTTTTGCATCTGTAAGATAAAGGATAAATTAAGTTTTAGAAAAGCTCTGCCAATTTTGACCAGGCAGAACTTAATACAATATTGAAGACCCCATACCAAAGACTGTGTTGGTGGGGTTCATGGCAACCTGATTTTTGGCTGCATCTCCAATAAGCCTCTCTGTATCTGTGAAGGCCACATAGCTGGGTGTGGTTCTGTTACCCTGGTCATTGGCAATGATTTCAACCTTGCCATGCTGAAACACTCCAACACAAGAATAGGTGGTCCCTAGATCAATTCCAACTGCTGGTCCCTTAGACATGGTTCCCTAAATTAAAAAAAAAGTGTTAACAAATTTTGTTAAATGCAACAATACACATTTTACACCCATCCAAGTTCATTTTAGGCACCAACATGTCAAGCCAAATAAGTCATGTCAAACATGAGTCTAAAGGATGAGCAGTTTAGTTATTTTAAGCCAAAAAAAAAAAACAGGACAGGGGAGCAAAAACAATGGATCTGTGATAAATAGAGGAATGAATGCAAATGGATTACCAGGAGTGCCTTTGTAATGTTTTATGAAATCTGATTTACATGTCATGCCTTTCCTTGGTTTTGCCATGGTTAAATGTCATGCAGTCTTCTGATGCTCCCACTTGGTGGCACTGCTGCATTATACTGTTGTACCAAATTAGCTTTTTCACCCTTGCATTTTCAAGACTATGTTCTATGATGCAACCACTTTACGGGTGTAATTACATAATGAACAAGAAGCAGTCTGAGAAGGCAAACCTCCGCCTAGACCGTATGGTCATTTAGAAAGGAAGAAAAAAAAGGATCACCACAAAAATTAAATAATTGGTTTTTTGACAACCTCAACATTTCCTGAAAATTTATTTAAAATCTTTTTACTACTTTTAGACTAATCTTTTGAACAAACTCTTTCAAAAACATACCTCCTTGGCGGAAGTTAAATAAAACTTGAGATACGGTTGAATTGTTCAACACAGACAAAATACAACTAATGTTGCATATTCATAAAAGTAAAAAACCCTAGTATAAGGGGTTTGTAATTACTTGTCCTGTAACTCTGCTTAAACAGGCATAGCTTATTTTTTTCCCTACTGCTACAGAATCTTAAAATCACATATTCGCCTGTGCTGTTAACCACCGCTAGCTAAATTAAACTTTTATACTTTAAATGCCGTAACAATTGTCAGCGAGGGTTTCCATCGTTAAAACCCTAAACACCGTTAGTTTCCTACGGATAGTAATCCGTGGCACGTTACAGTCGAAACGCAAGCAACCCCTGAAAGAACATGGCGTCTTTTGTGGCCACGTGACACAAAAAGCTCATGGCGTTAGATTTACCAGGTCGCTTTAGTTAAAACATTATACATATACATTCGTAACATAAAAACATTAGCATACGTGCAATCCAATTTAAATAAGTTTTAACAAATTGGAGCATTTTAAGAATTCAACCGGAAGAGTGTTCATCGCAGGAAACCTGACCGCGACTATTCTAGAACATTCTCGAAGGTCTCAGAATCCCCACACCCCACCAACCTGATTAACCGTCACAGAATAATGCTAATGAACTCTAAAAAAAGATAACTGTTCACGTTTAAATACGAACCAAATAAAAACCAACTAAATCTAAGAAAGAGCAGGAATTTATGCTCAAAACATTTCTTACCGCACAACTATTAAAACCAGCAAAACGCTGGAATTGAGAATAAGGAGTTTAACAACCCTCTTACTATAAACGTATTTATAAGTAAAAAGCTCATCAACTTACGGTTTTGAGGCTGACTGAATAAGAAGAACAGAGAGTACGCTAGGGACGAAAGAGAAGCTCAGTTGACACAAGGTGAGTGAAAGAACTATTGCGTATCGGAACGGTTTATATATGGCCGGCACAACGGCCAATCAGCGCGCTGTCTTTGGAAGGCCACCAATCAGACATAGCACGTTTGATGACGTAACTAGTGACGACACATCCTACTTCTTTGTTCTATTTTTTTAACAGCGGCATACATAAAGGTCATAGAAAGCAGCCGTATCAGTTCACTAAAATAGTGGTGAAATTAGATAAAAACAAACAAACTAAATAGATTTTGCAAGGTGTTTTATGTTATGCAAACATAACTGAATAACTACATGACATGAGCAAATAAGACTGAGGACAAAAAAATTCTGTTTTCTTCCACTCATACATACATGTAAAAATCAAAGATTTTATCTGTGAGAATAAAAGTTTACAAGTTACAAATACAAGTTGCAAAGTTACAACTCTGCAACAATACAAGTACAAATCACAAATTTACGAGAACAAATCTGTCAAAATCGAACTTCATACTGCGCATGCGTTAAAAGACGTAATCAGGTAACAGATCATTTAACGTTGGCGGTATTAGAATCAGACAGTTTAATGTTGTGTTATGTTCTTTAATATATCGCTGTGGTGTATCTGACTTCCAGAGCATTTCTATTTTTTATATATATATATTATTTAGGTGAGTGCGTCAAGCTAAGGTAGCAGGGCTCGAAACGCTGCTCGCAATGCATTGTGGTCGGGGGTTGCCATGTAAACAAACACTGTTGCCAGGTAACAGTGTTTGTTTACGTCCCTGAGTTAGATAAGGTTTTTTCGGCTTTATTTACACGAGACCGCTGTCTGGAAACTGCCAGTATTTTCAGATGTTGATTGGGGACAAGTTCCATTATCAACGTTTAATCCTATTATTCTAAAAGTTCCACTCGAGACCTGGTTTCAAAAAGTACTGGTGTCAGACTCTGTTGTGTCAACCTTTCGAGTCCTGCATGATCTGCTTTATTTCTGCTAATTTAAAGGTCTTGTCCTCTATCTGATTTTTTATCCAAGTCAACATAATACTGTATTGTTTAAATTTGTTGTGCTACATGACAGGAGATAAGTATTAATTAAATAAAATAGTCACTTTTTGAATGAAAAAAGGAACTTAATGCCAAAATAAATGGTAGCAAGATAATTGGTCATTCTAAACATCCTGATTTATTTATAGGAATTACTGCCGGCGCAACTAATGAGACGTCTTTAGTCAAGAATATGAATAGTTATTGGTAAGCAGCATCTGGATTTGAATTTCTTCCATTATGTTATAAATCAGGAGGTTTTCATATTTACATCTGCATCAACTGTGCTTCCTATACCCATGGATGTTTTGGAGTGTCTTTTAAGCCTTCAAGAAAAAATCTTTGTTGCTGTTTCTCAAGAGGGACCCCAAGCTCTATTCACAGAAGTTAGCAGTGGAAGTGAACGACCTAAACTAGAAGTCTCTGAGGACCTGCTTGCTCATCTGATTGACCTGTCCCTTCCAGTGTCATGTGTTGCTCATCTTCTGGAGGTCAGTGAATCTGCCATCTTTCGACGCATGAAAGAACTTGGGTTGTCAATAAGATCTTCCTACAGCACCTTATCCGACACAGAACTGGACAGTGCTGTGTTGTCTGTAAAAAACAGACTGCCAGATGCTGGCTATAGAATGGTGAAAGGTTGTTTGCAAGCAGAAGGACACAGAGTTCAATGGGAATGCATTAAGGAATCAATGCACCAAGTTCATGCTGCTGTAGTTTTGAAGAGATTATTGCAGCTTGGCTGTATTGTCAGAAGGACATTCTGTGTACAACACCTTCTGTCTTTAGTACATGTGGACACAAACCATAAGCTAATAAGGTAAATAAAGTTCTTGAAAATTCTTCTTGAAAAGTCCCAACAGTTAGTTGGATATGGGCAACACTTTCCTAATTAGTTGATTAAATTAATTTGTTGAACTTTTGTGTAGGTACAACATTATTATATTTTGAGGAATAGATGGGTTCTCCATAAAGGTGAGGCATTGTTCCTTCCAGATAATGTCATTAATTTTGTTCTAAAATTGCAAATATTCTCAATTTGTGTGTACAGATCATGTACCTAGAACCAGCAACAAATAATAGATCAGCCACTGCTCTTACATTTTTTTTTAAAGCAGTAGAGATGTACGGTTGGCCATCAAAGTAACTTCTATCAGCCTATATATAGCTATGTGTGTGTGTGTGTGTGTGTATGAGAGTTTGTGTTTGCATTGTGAAAAGTTTGTTACTTTCTCCCCATAGGGTCAGGGATGATGAAGGTGTTGAAAATGTGGCAATTTTCATTTTCTGAACCATGTTCAGTGTGAAAGGGACAGGAAGAGCTAGCTTCATTGCAGGAAAAAGTGTACACAATCAAAGGTTAGTATTATTTACAAATAATAAAAAAAATCAACTGTTACTGTCATTTAGGATATCTGTATTTTATGTTTGTAACAGCAATCACAGTCATGCACACCAACACTGCAAACTTTTTTGTCAAGGTCTCAGGATTATATAAAGACTATATAGAAAACAAAAGCTGCCTATTTTAAAACAATTTGTAGCTTTCCTATACTAAAAAGTAAATAGTAAATTTTCTGTTCTTTGTAAATAATCAAGTTTTCACTGTTTACATTGTTTGATACTGAATTGAGCGTCTGTGGCGAGATGTCTGGACCAGTGTGACACAACTGTACTATGAGGTACTTTACAACCTGGAGGAAGACGGCCTTCTGGATTTGTCCAATACTGTTCATATGTTTTGTGCACATTATGTGTTCCTCCCTCGGATGGCAGATGCACTACACACTTTTACTGAAGCCTGGAACAATCATCCTTTGAAATCTGAGAGTGGACTTACCCCAAACCAGCTGTGGGTTATGGGACATATGCAAAACCCAGCTGATGAAAGAGAGGGAGACTTGAAGGTTTGTTTGGCTCACTTTACAATTTGTTTATTCCCATCTCCAATCTTAATTTATGTATTTTTATTCCATAACAGAACCTGGAGCTCTTTGGCACTGACTGGGAGACGTTTGATGGCATCAGACAAGAACCCCATGGAGTTCAACTCACAGAAACTCTGTGTCCTCTATCTCCTGCTGGATTAGAATCCGTCATCAATCCCCTTGCACCATCGCAATTATATGGCAGAGACCTGTATGTAGTAATGGTCCAAAATATTGAAAGCCAGGGAGCAGTCTTCTGACTGGTTGCTCCAAATCAGGATTGCTCCTCATTAGCGTGCCAGAAGTCTAGCTGATTATATTTGTATTTTGAAACTGAGTTTATGTATATTAGAAAAAGCTATGAAAATAGTTTTATTTCCTTTTCATCTGTGACTTGAAATTGGTGTATGTAGTAAATACATTTGAAATTCTATTTGTAAACCTTCAGATTTTGTGGGGATCAACAATAACAGTTATTTTAAATAAATATGTCAAACTTAATAGGCATGTGTTTTTTATTGCATGTCAAATATTTTTACATGCATTTCTTTTCAGTGTTAGCTGAAATATTTCTGCTGATGAAAAAGATAGTCATGGCTTGGAAACAACAAGATTCACATCGATCTTACTGGCAACATAAGTAGGGTATCTTCTCAATAATATAATAATTTAATACAATTAATACAATTTCACTGCTGGTTCTAAGAAGGAATTTTGTGTCTTGCTTCATATGCAAGGAATTTAGAAAACCACCAGCTTAAATACAATTAAAGCTAGAGGTTTGCATGAAAAATATAAAAACACATAGCTATTCTTTTTTCACTGTTAGACCTTAAATCAGACTATGGCATTCCTTTTTTTTAGGTCTGTTAGGATGACCAAAACTATTTTCATGTGATCAACACCAGAATAATACAAAGGTAGTGGATGTTTAGCCATCTGACAGCTCCAGATTATTTTAAATATTCAGCCATATGATCTAATTGACATGTACAGTTGTCATGCTTCTAAATTTTGTGATTTCAGAGTAAACGTTTAACTATAGGACGGTCCCCAGGGTGGAGTAGTGGGGTAAGTTCTCTTTTTGACATAGACATAGGTTTAAAACCTGGTTGTGACATCTGGCACAGCCTTCATTTACAATTGCAAGTTTGTTTTTCTTATGGGTAGGTTACAAAATCATATGACTGACATTTATGAAAGAAAAGTTAATTATGGTAATAATTTCTGGCCTAAAATATGAAAAGTTTATTCCGACTAGAGGTCACACAATGAGGGGAAAAGAAATACTTTGCATTCAAAGTAAATAAACTTGTGGTTTCAACTGCATATTTGCAAACATGCTTTATAGTAAATAGTACAGTGTCAGATCTAATTTCAGTTTATTACTATTTTACCTCCGTAATAAGTTGTGTCAACTCCAAGTCAGTGACATCCCATGTAGACACCTGAATGTGGTCCAAATCCCCAGAGCACAAATACGTGTAGCACCATTTGCAAAGGAAGTTTGGGGGAGGTCCTCCTTGTGCTAAGTTGGCTGCCATAATTTTACATAATTTCTCCTGCAGTCCTACATACCAGAAAGAAAGCAAAGTGTCTGTTACCAGAAGCATCTTGCAATATATGAAATTTCCTTTACTTTGAGTAAAGAGAATACCTGAAGTAATTTAAATCCAGGCTGGTTAGACAATAACGAGGATTGTTCCCCTTGTTGTCAGGGCTGCTTAGAAAGAGTCTTTTTTCTATTTCAGCAACCATTTCTGATTTTTTTTTTTTTAAAAAGGAAAGTGACAATAGGGAAAAGGAGTAAGAAAACACTGAATCACTCTTGTTACAATGAAGGAATAACCTCTAGAAAGACATCTGCAGCTGTACCTGTTAAAAATTCTTTGCTCACAGACCCTGTGTCTATACCAGCTTCCCCAAAAAAAGACACCTTCAGTCTGGATCTCGGAGATGATTTTTTTTGTCGTTGCCATTGTTGTATTCCTCTTGTGAAGAGGTTGCTTCTCAATACACAAAGGGAGAATGTGTTGCCTTCATCCACTTGGCAAGCAATCCATTGCAAGACATCCTCAGCACTTTAAAAATTATAGACATGCACAAAACAAAAATGCGTGCAGTTAAATATTCAATGTCATATCTGGCATTAAAACTTTAGTCAAAAATGCACCACTCCCCACAAGGTCAAGATTATGCTAAGATACAAGGTGTGTGTGTCCATAACAGAGTATCTGTCTGTCTGTCTGTCTGTCTGTCTGTCTGTCTGTCTGTCTGTCTGTCTGTCTGTCTGTCTGTCTATCTATCTATCTATCTATCTATTGATTGATCGGCATATATATCTATAAACGGACATGTATCAGTTTATCAGATGAGAGCACACTGGCAAAACAGTGGGTCAACTTTGCCGAAACACGTTGTTTGAGCTTTCACGGTGTCCGTAGTTCCCTTGCAGCGCGAGTACAGCGCGCCAGTTACGAGCTCTGAACAAGCACGCATGTTTTTTGCCGGCCGCGTGGGTGGCACGGAGACGCAGGGGAAACCGTATCTGATGGGGAAACGCGGCTCGACGTAACACCTGTTTTGGATCAGCGATCATAAATGATGATGATTTAAACATGCCCCCTATGGGTTTGGTATGTTTAAAACAACGCTCAGTGGTGAAATTCAGCGGGTTCGTGTGGATGAACACTTTTTTTAAACTGATCCCATGTGGGTGGTATCATTTCTTCAAACGATGTGGCGGAGATATTGGGTTTTGTAAAGACCCGGCTACGTGTGGACTAGGCCTAAGGTTTGGCTGAACTACAGTGCTACAAGGCCCTCTCACATTTATCTCAAACTCAGATCTAATGAAGGTATTAATTAAGGCAACTCTTGTTTGTGTGTTGTTGATATTTAATCAGATTTCTATATTTCCAGATCTTTTCCAGGACTGTTTCATAAAGAGGCAAAGGGGAAAAGACGCTTTAAAACACTTAAAGCGTTTATTAAAACGCTTTAATAAACTTCTTTTTGCTTGATAAAGCGCGTTCTACAACACCCAAAGGGGATGAGGAACTCAAGCTTGTACTGGCTGGTTTGGGAAAACGCTCTATAACTGTTATATTACTCATATATAGAATATTACTTGTTCAGAGGTTTGTGTATGTTTATACATGTAAGTATGTTACATCCTTTTTGGATCAGATTAGTTAAAACATAAGACCTTTTAAATGTAAAAAATTCATATGTTATTTTTTAGTTTAACTTCAAATGTGTTTAATAAGTTGACAGGTTTGCTCCTTGATGCATACCCAAAACTTGCAAGTGTGTATGGGGGGTGGTTGCTTCACAAAGCTGCAGGTAAGTATTTTTAAGAGTGTACTTTAGGTTTCAATGAAGAACTTTTCAAAACTGATCAGTTTATACCTCTTATTTGCAGCATATGTATACACACACACAGATACACACACACTAGTTATATGTATATTACGCCAAATCATATAGCTGTTTTTTGAATGTTTGTACAGTCATATTCAATAAATTAGAATATGCGTTCAGATGAGGCTTGTTTGTCAGATTAAAAGTACCTTTTGAAAATGATAACCTTTAAGCAGTTATTAAACATACATGTCATTAAGCCCACATTTCTGATTTTAAAAGTCTTATTTATTGTAATATTCTAATTTAAATTGTCATGTTTTCAGATAAAGATTCTTTTTTCAATTTATAAAGGTTTTGTTAATTCTTTTTTATGAATAAAACTTTTACTGCTGCAGCACAACAAATTTCCCAATTTTGCATGAAAAAACTATTACTATCCTATGTTTGTTGTGGGAAAAGGTAGAGTAAGACGAACCTGTGGGAATGACTACATCAAGTCAAAAAACTTTTAAACAATATAGAATTATGGCCAAAAAGGATCAAAATTTTACACAGCAAAAGACAATGACCAAAGGGTGTGATTTACAAGTCAGTGTTACAGTCACAAGTATCTTGAGTTTAATAGAATAACTGATTGTCATTAGTGTTTACGTCTCTGTCTTGAACAAATGTAAGCATGTTTCTAGGGGATCTCTTTGTATAAGAATGCTTTTTTTATTACAGACATGTGGTCCTTTCACATTTCCATTATTTTAGATTGTTCACAGTTGCAGCCAAAAATGTTGTGGAATTTCTTTGTCAGGTTCTCAATGTTTGTAATGTCTGTCAGCACTTTTTTCCATTTTAAGGTGGTGATGGACAGCGCAAATTGGCAGTCATTCCCCCTGACTCAAATGGCTACACCGGGCAACACCTTAAAGGTGTTAGTGGAAATGAGAAGTCTACACCGGCGACGGCGGCATTGAATGGCGGGTGATCGAATAACTGGTGGCGAGAATAACTGGTTGTAGCAGCTGGTAGAGGAAGATGTTTTTGTGGGTGTGGCTTTTTAGGACCCCTTTACCGAACCAGAAAATAAACAATGCGAGTTCAACTTAAAGAACTACAAATCTTTGCAAAATACTATCTGATTCCGTAAGTTATCCATAA
>JAOXNZ010000030.1:24929050-24941603 GCA_028566095.1 Kryptolebias brasiliensis
CATGACTGCATATTTTTTTAAAAAGATGAAAACATAAATGTTTAAACATATTGGTAGTATGCAACAATAAATACATTTTATTCATTAAAATAAAAAATGATTTATTGCTGATAAACTGTTAGTGATAAAAGTTAAAACCGATGAAATCAGAAGATGTAAACAGATATTTTTACAGGTCTGAGATCAAATGTTTGATCATACATAGGGTCAGATTTAATCTACAGAGTTAATATTCCACCCTCATGCTGTGACAATTCATGACACAATTTCACTCTGAACATGTCTAGAACGGGGTCTTGTGGCATTAGAACCACAACCAAGGTTTACATACAGTTTGCATCATGAAACTGATATCTGCAGTTTCAGCCTAGGTTTTGTTATATGTTACACTCTTATTCTACAGGGTCTGAATTAAAAGATTAACTAAAGGATAAATTAGCTTACCCATGATTTATGGTTTATTCTTAATCATTGTTTACTGTGAAAATTATTTATTCTTTTAAAGGGATAGAACAGTCATCTGTCTAATAGTACCTTGTCAGAGCACAGAGACGCAAAAATTTTCAGAGTATGGGTTATGAATGACTTTCAGCTACTACCACACCAAAGTTTAGTTCAATATCTGTTCAAATAACTGATTTTTAGTTATTATTTATTGGCTAATGTTTATTAGGTATTGCTGCCATCTTAAATTGAGTTGACGCCGAAAGTTGAAAGTTGAAGAGGTACATCCAGATTACTTTCTAAGAATTTCATTGAAATATGCCATTGCTTAATGAAATATTTTTCTAATACTACAGAAAATAAACACAGACTCAAACAAAAATATTATCACCCTTTCACCTTTGGCAGCGGGTGATAATAAGTGGTTTGCGCTTTTACTCTTTCTTGTGTGTCAGATCTCTACATACAGTATTTATTATGACCTGGTTTAACAAATTTAATTTCAGTTAATAATATTTAAATTAAGAGAATGTCACTAACCTGTAGTGTTGGGATGTAAGTCTGTGGCTGTAACTGGGATTCCTGTTTTGTTGTCCTTGAGTTCAGTGGAGGAAAGTGTCTGATTTATGATAAAAGCTGTTGCCTTTGCTGAGCTGGGCCAGCTGGAAGTCAAACCTAGGTCTTCTGTTGATCCTTGAGGATCAACTGTAGATAGCCTGGGTGGGATGGTGGAAATGGGTTTTTCTGCTGTAACAGAAAAGATATTTACGTCATTATTGATCAGAAACAATGATCAGTTCATAAAAAACTTCAGTAAGATAAATTCTGGCATTTGAACAATCTAAAAATCACACATCTGTTTTCTATCTCAGACAAGAATCAGACGATTACAAGCCACAGAAAGAGGAAACTACACGAGGCAGCTGTGAGGTTTTATAGTTTGGTGCTGTGGACAATGTAATGGCGCAACATATGAGATAAAAATAAACTGTCCAGTACTTTCCTTGTTTTATGATGACACAACCAAACTATCGGACCACAACAGCATCCTTTATTGCAGAAGTATTTTAAAATAAACAGGTTTTTGTTTATACCACATCCAGCTTGAGTTATTTTTTGTGCTAGAAAATATTCAACACAGACACTTAAAGTAGGAATTGACACTGTTGAAGTTTGAACAAAATGTACTCACTCTCTAGTTCAATTTTAACAAAATGTATTAAAGTTCGCATGTGCAGTCCCGGGTGGCGAACAAGGCATTTCACAGTGACTCTGTTCTTCACAGGATAAACTTTCAAGAACTCCTTGGAGATGTATTTTTTATTTTCTTGGTAAAAATTTAGACCATGACCTGTGGATTAGAACAGTTATTATTAGCAACAGCGAATAAAAGCAAACAAACAAAAAACATTTATGTTAGTATCTTAATTTATACTTGTCATCTATGGTACTTCACAGATACACAAATATGAGCAAAGACTATATACAGTTATAGACATTTCTATCCATTCTACATGGGCATGAATGTTAATTTCACACTGTCATTGATTTCTTTTCATTGTTTTTAATTTTATTTATTTTTATTTATTTATTTTTAACTATACATACTACAACCCTCAATAGATACATACATTTATGAAAATCTTTTTAAGAATGGTGCAGACAGTTCTAGAATATCTTTTAACCCAACAAGGCCTTATAATTCTTGTTAGTGATCTTGACTGACTGCAGGTGTTTTTTTTCTTTGCTCGTATCAGTACTCACAATAATGGGGAAAAAAATTAAGAAAGAGCAGAAATTGGTTCAGATGTTCAAGAACAACCAGGAACCAAAATGCTCAAGTTTGCCATAAACTGGAAACTATTGATTCAAATAAATCATAGACATCCTGTACACTCATCATTCTCAAACTTCTTATTGCAACTGTATTTATACTGTATTTTAGATTTATACATATAAATAAAATAAGGTACAGATGCAACCTTTCACTATTTTATAAGGTTTCTTTGATGATCTAGGAAACTTACCAAGAAATTCAGGTTCATGATCAAATTCCCAAGAGATCTGTGGTGGGTGGTGGTTCCCCTCAGCGGTGCATTTTATAATATTTTTACCATCATGTTTTGTTACTGACATTCTGGGATAACCTTTAAATAGAGTGCAAACATTATTTCAACTTCATAAAACGTGTCTAAAAGATGTGATCTGTACTGCAGTGAGACATATGTTAAAGCTTTGTTATTTTTGGTGGTTATAGAGTTATGACTCAGAGTGTTGTAAAATTGCACATACCTAACACGGTCACCTCCACGATCTTTTCTAATGGTTTCTGGTTGTATTGTGAGCAGGTGTAATTGCCTCCATCTTTAAAGGTGACGCTGGAAATACTGATGGAGAATTCTGACTGAGACAATTTGATGATGCTGTACCGCTTGTCTTTTAATGCTAGAAACAAACAAAAAAGACATTAAATGGTTCAAGTTCACATAGGAAACACATGGATTAAAGAAATAACATGATCATTTTTGATGTGATGTTGTGTCAAGTAGTTATCAATTTCAGTAGTATCTTATCAGTTGTGACATCAGTCATAGAGCATGGATTAGGAAGAAAAGGGCAGAAGTCTTCATCCAGGCTAGCCAAATGAGGGCCAGGTTTGTATTGTTTTTCAGACATATACAACAACTCTTTCTCAAAAACAGTATACCAGTGTGAAAGAAAGCTACAATAAGTAACATTAAACCTCTACACTTTTGCTTGATACCATTTGTTTAGTTTGCTGCTGTTTTCTCAACCAAACAATGTCCATGTTACTACGCAAATGTATGCGTGCTAAGGCTGCTGAGTGTATCAGTCGCCAAATCTTTGGACTGTCTAAATAAACGTAATGATCAGGCGGACTGATACATTCAATTGCCTCAGTACACATTTGATAGTAACATGGTTGTTGTTTGGTTGAAATAACAGCAAACAAATTAAACAAATGGTGTCAAGCAAAAGTGTAGATGTTTAATGTTACTTATCGTTGCTTTCTTTCACACTGGCATGTTTTGTTTTTGAGAAAGAATTGGTTTATAAGCCAGAAAAACGATATAAACGAGTACTCATTTGGCTAGCCATTAACCTAGTCTATCCTCTTTCTCGATTCTCTGTGCTCTGTGACTAATGTCATGGCTAATGAGGTACTAACTTCTGATAACTAGACAACAGAACATCTCTTCAGAAATGACTAGACTACACATTTAGGGTTGTATCTTATTGCTGCTGACTAGTTGGCAAATGACATTCGCAAGATAGTCTCCAAAATGCTTTGAAATGTTTGCTATGTTTCTCAATTTCCTTGTGTAAGCCACAGAGGCTCACAGCCCTGTTGCTTTCATTTTGAGCATATTAAAAAAAATTGTGCAGCAAAATTATTTCAAAATAGTCAGAGTTATTGTGGCCATCTTGAACCCATCTTAGTAGTACTAGAGTTGTATTTTGACACCTGCACAGGGGCTCTACTTTGACAGAAAATATTTAAGGCTACAGCCCTGAATGTCCAGATCAAAAAGCAATGCCAGTGATAAATAATGATTATTAAAAAACTGGTCCAAATATACCTGTCCTCATTTTTAAAGTGTACTTCAGCAGATTAAATCATAACCTTGGTGGCAGCTGCCAAGGTGGGTACAGTGTGGGCTGAGGTGGGTAGAGATGTGGGTGGAGGTAGGCAACAAAATAATGTGCACAGCCTGGAAATATTTTGCAAGCAGTGCACACAAAAATAACCCATTTTGTTGGCCATGCAAAATGTAGTTGTATGGCTGGCTGCTTGCTTGGTCACAAACACTCCAAAATTAGTAGAGACTGCTAAAGAAACTGTACCTAATTTCTTGTAATTTTGATTCACCAACTAGTCACCAGCTTTTCTCAAACAGTCGCAGTCCAGTGAGATAGTTTTACCGACCATGCTTCTGCTGGTATTAGTAATGCACAGGACATGCCATTTTTACCTTTTTTTTTATTGAAGAACATAATCTGTCCCTCTGGGTTTTTCCATTCTACATGGGTCCTGTGAGGATCGGTAACAGAGCAGTTTAAGGTCACTGTTTCACCTTTCATCACAGTCACACGCTGCCACACACCAAGTGAAACTGCAATAAAATAAAGAGAACATTTTACTTGAAGGTTAAACATTACAAACTTGAAAAATATGTTAACAGTAAATGTATCATTATAGCTTGAATCACTTAATTCTGTACTGGAAAAAAAAGTTCAGGTCAGTGGAAGTTGGTTTCCTTACCCTCCCTCTCACTTCACACTGAGCTGCACAATGTTAAAACGGGTGTCACCGTTGACTCATCTTTGGCCTAACATGACTTATTCCTGTGAGTATGACTGTTTGTCGGAGGTCTTGTGACATTTAAAAAAACCTGTGCTGGAGCTGCAACAGAAGCAGCCCCCGTTAAACATAACATGGGTTTCTACTGTGACAGGAAATAATGTGGTCTCTGCTTTCATGCTAAAAGAGAAAGTAAGCTGGTTGTGATAGAAAATATAGTGCTCTGTAGGCTGCTAATGGGTGCTTTGGTGCTTTTTCTTTCCTGTGGGGAGAGAATGACAAGGTGTTTGGAAAACAAATATGTGGGGGCTTAATGACACCACCAGAGTAGGTTTAGGAGGTCATAAAGAATTCTTGCAGATAAGCATTTCCATTAGTTATGTTTAGCATAAAGATGTAGAGAAAATAGTAAGATAATTTTGACTGAAGAGAAATATGCTGTTTGAAAAATTTTCTAGTCTTCGGCAGTGTGGATTGAACTATATTGTACACTAAGAGTTACAGGAAGTGGAAGATATTGACTGGGTTAGCAGAAAAAAATAATAACTTAGTGTTAAGGAAGTTTAATCATCTTGTCACTAAAAATGTTCTCTATCAATGTATTACAATAACTTTTATACATTTTGAAACAATTAACTTTATTTACACTTGCATGCATTAAGATCTCTTTATGCTGGCGTAGATTCTCAGTCATCCAGGACATGGTAAATCCAAACAAGGTTAAAAACAAAAACAACTGGAATTCAATTTTGAAGTTGAAGATGTTTCGCTTCTCATCTGAGGAGGTTTCTCAATATGAGAAATTGAGCAGCGAAACGTCTTCAACTACAAAATTGAATTCCAGTTGTTTTTGTTTTTAACCTTTTTTGGATTAAAATCTCTTCAAATCCTTCAATAACTGTCTCCTTATGCGTTCTTGTCTACTTATGTGCCCCTTTTATATTTTCTTATGTCATTTGTATTTCTTCTTGTGTCTCCGCATGTGTCCTTTTTATGTCTCTAAGTCCTTTTCGTCACTCTTTATGTCTCCTTATTTGTTTTTTGTGTCTCCTTGTGTGTCCTTTTTATGTCTCTTTATGTCTCCTTATTTGGTCTTTTTTGTCACTCTTTATGTATCCTTATTTGTTTTTTCTGTCTCCTTATGGTTTTTCTTCTTTCAGTTTTCTGTTCTTCTGCTCTTTGTGTTTCTTCTTTTTCTTTAAATACTTCAACTAACATTATTCAACTCACTTTTACCTTTTTCAGCAAAGTCGTTTACCACTAAAGTTCATCATAAAATTTCCCCAGATAGACCAATACAACATGATAGGAAGTAATACATGAAACCATCTTTACTTGTCAGATACTTTACTTTAATGAAATGATACGTTTAATGATACGTGTGTACTTATACTAAAACACCAGAAGAACAATCAGATGTTTGGACACAGTGATTTGAAATGTTTTCTACAAACTTAACTGTAACTGTAGGCACAGTGCATTCAAAAATACATAATTTATTATTTTTACAGTGAATACTGAATTAAGTTTTCAACACATGAATTTTAATATTTACTTATAAATACATGTTATTTGCTTTGATGTTTGCTTTCATGTAAATATTCTAAGGTAAGAACATAATCTTTAAATGCATAAAGTAGCAAAAATCCCAGCTACTGTCAAAATGAACTGTACTGACTAACTGTAATGACATGTGAAGATATGATCATCCATTTATATGTCTAACACTTATAAAACAGACAAAAAACAATTTTAAAACTATGAACTCAAACAGATTAACAAGTCCTTCAAATGAAAACTGAAACCATCTGATTTGACAGAAGGATCAGAAGTTTTAAAAAAAGTTTTTTAATAACTTACCACATATTGTAACAAAAAAAACATACAACTCACCTTGTACGAGTAGCAATAAGACGATGAACTGCAGCTTTATTTCCATTTCGGTCACTGACATTTATACTTTAACTCTATGATTCTTCCTCGTCACTTGTTTTATTTGTACTTCGAAGTGGGAACTTCCGTGACATCACACGGCTGTGGTTTCCCCAGACTTTCAGATTCTAAAAGTTCTCATGTGAAACCTACGGTCAATGTAGATGTCAGTAGTTGAGAATAAATATAAATAATGTTTCTTTTTGTGATTATATTACAAACTGGCCATGAATTACAAATCAGTCTAAGCAAAGGTGTTTTTATTTTTTATCTTTATTTTTATGGTGCACTAATTACTTTATATTAACTTCTACCATGTCCAACACAAACAGAAACAAACTAAAATGTGTATGTGTGTTTCAGAATCAAAGACTTAGTTAACATAGTAAATGTTAACCATTTTCAGTCCTATATTGAAAATTCAGTGTTTCAAAATCAACACACAACCACCTCAAGTCACTTAGTGACCAAAACAGCGTGACAAAGCCTGGAATATTAAACAGACATATTAACAGATGCACATCCATCTACTGTGGAAAGCTCACAGAGAAATATGAGACCAGACTTCAAAGTTTTCTGTTGAAAAACACTTCCTGCATCACCCCACCTCAGGAAGGCAACTATAATTTAAAGACATATCCTTCCTTGAAGGAATACATATTGCCCGCCACCTTTCATACCAGGGTTTTGTACTAAGATCAACTTAAGTTGAGAAATGGCAGAGCTGTAGAACATCTGTAAAACTGACTGAGTTATAGACATTTTTTGTTTTCTAAAGTAGTTAGTTGTAGGGACCATCTTAAACTGGGTTGACTCCATAGGTTAAGTCCAATAATTACTTTCTGAAGGTTTTATTAAAATTTGTTCAGTAGTTCAGGAGACATTTTAGTAATAGGCAGATACACAAACCCACAGACATGGGCAAAAACATTATCATTCACCTTTGCCTTTTGGCATCAGGCAATAATTACACTACAACACACAACTAGTATGAACTTATAAATTACTCATTAATAAAACCTTAATGAAGAAGAAAGTGCAAGACAACTAAAAATATTTCACCTCATTTTTGTTTTTAACTTCAAAGTTTTAGTTGTGATTTTGCCTGAGTCACTGTGCAGGAATGTTTCATCCATCCATCTATTATCTGCTGCTTGTTCCGGAGTTGGGTTGCGGGGCCAACAGTTTGAGCAGGGAGGCCCAGATATCTCTTTCCATAGCCACCTCTTTCAACTCTTCCAGGAGGATTCGAAGGTGTACCTAGACCATCCGAGAGACATAGTCTATTCAGCATGTCCTGGGTCTTCCCCAGGGCCTCCTCCCAGTTGGATATGCCTGGAACACCTAATAACAGCTAGAGCCTGTCTCCCCACCCAAAGGCACAGGGAAGCTACCCTCTCATATACCAGGGAAAGCTCCAATACACAGCCACCAAGCAATGAGACTATAAGGAATCCCCACACCAGGCTGGCACCTCTCACCATGAGCAACTCCAGCGTGACCTAAAGTGCAGTCCCTCTCTAGGAGATTTGTTCCAGAACCCACCCTGTGCATTGAGGTGAGCTTGACTGCATTAGATTGGTACCTCTCAAGCTCAGGCACAAGCTCAGACTCCTTCCCCACCAGAGAGGTGACACTCCATGTCCCAAGAGCCAGCTTCAGTAAGCTAGGGTCAGAGCACCAAGTCTCCCACCTTTGGCTGCCACCTATAGCACCCAACCCATATGGCCCCCTCCTGCAGATGGTGGGCCCACAGGAGGGCAAATCCATGTAGCTCATTCAGATTAACTGGGCCCCATGGGTAGAGGCCCAGTCACCAGGCACTTGCCAACAAGGTCTTTCCCCAGGCCTGACTCCAAGGTGGGGCCACGATTACCGATGTGCGGGCGAGGGACAATGAGGTACTTGCTGTTTTCTGTTCATAAGAGTATTGTGAATCTCTCTTTGTCTGGCCTGTCACCTAGGACCAATCTGTCTTGGGAGACCCTACCCCTACCCTATCATTGCCCTCGACAGCATAGCTCCTAGGTTCAGTCAGGCTCCTCCATAACGATAAGGTGGTGATTTACATTATTTATTATTTATTTTATTAACCTTTATTTAACCAGGCAAGTCCCATTGAGATCACTGATCTCTTTTTCAAGGGAGACCTGGGCCTGAAGGCACCCTAACATGCATGTTTTTAGACCTGGAGAAAACCCACACAAACACGAGAATAACGTGCAAACTCCACACAGAAAAACCCGACTGACTGTCGCTTTCCTGGATCTCATTCTCCACCCCCCGCTCCGCCTAATATTTCCTACACTGCTCGTCACCGCTCCTCCTTGTCCCTCAGCCATGTACAGAAATAGCATCTACCTGGATCTCCTGAAAACATAGACTTTCATCACCATCTTCCAGACCGCTTCTCCTCTTGGCCACCTACGAAAAGACTCACCTACTCTCTGGATCTAGGAACATAACCCTCCATCATCCTCTCTCGGAATCCTGGTCAGTCCTCCCTCTGAACCTGCAAATTCAAGAACAAGTAAGAGTAATTTATTCATTCAGTTACTAAAGCCATCTATCTCTACATCTGACTGAAACTTGTTACATCCCCTTCACAGTTATTCACCGGCTGCCCATTCAGAGTACATCACAAAGTTTTTGTAATTACTTACCTGTTGTCTCTGAGTCCTTCTCTGATCTCTGGATCAAAAACTAGTAACAATATGACCCTGTCAGGCTGAAAAATTATCAGGAGGACCCCATTTATAAGTTAGAACATTAATACCTATTTTTATTTTCTCAATTGTTTTTGGACTGCTTTAAAATACATGCATATAAAATATTTTAAATACCATTGCACACATTTTTCCTTTTCACATTGTTTTCAACTTTCAGTAAAATTTGTTTTTGTCTTCCAGTAAACTTTGGCCTCCACCTCGCACCCACCCCCAGACCTCCACCATCCCACACAGGCTGGCAGTGACTCACTGAAAAAGTTGTTTCACTTAAAGACTTCAGTCTAATATTTCCTTTTCTTCACAAACTTGTCAGTTACTTGTTATTAAATCACACAGATCCTGAGTCAGCTGATTTTGATTGATATCATGTCCAATGTGCAGAGTTATGATCAACCCTGGTATTCCAAGAAATTATTCTATACCTTCTAAAAGTGAAAAAACTCCTGATTCCAGAATTACTGTTGGTGTTATTGTGACCAGAGGTACAGGAGGTACAGTGTTGCCAACTTCTCAGTACAGAAAGTAATTATTGGCTGTCCTAGAAGTTACTAAATGGCATCATAACCTAATTTGCACAACTGGCCAGAGGAATAATGGCATGGGTGAGACAAAATCTCAGGATTTGTAGGAAATATGATCCAAGAGACACAGTTAATCAATGACTCAATGCCAAGGAGAGTTATTGACAAAAATAAAAAGCTGATGAGGCAGCAGGCAAACACAAAGGAAACAAAATAATTCAGAGCACATACGAAACAGGTTGAAAACAAACAGACTGAATATTTGGTGAAAACCGGGAGAATATGTACTGAGGGAAATGAGGAACAAGTGGATGCAGCTGGTCTGATTAGTGGGTGTGAGGTAGAAGATCAGTGAATGAGGGACAGATGAGCGATAAGGGGGCAGAACTGACTGATGGAATGAAATGGAGAATGCCACAGGTTTGAAACACAAGAAACATAATGAAACATTAACTGGATAAATAATAATGAAAAGCTCAAAACCACCACAAAAATACTCAGGGTCATGACAGTACTAGGAACATGGAATGTCACCTCACTGGTGGGTAAGGAGCCAGAGCCTGTGTGTGAGGTTGAGCAATACCAATTAGATAAAGTTGGGCTCACCTCTACACAGAGCTTGGGCTCTAGAACCCAAGTCCTGAAGAGAGGCTGGACTCTTTCCTGCTCTGGAGCTGCCCAGAGAGAGAGGTGTTGGGCAGGTGAGAGGATACTCACAAGCCCCCATTTGAGTGCCTCTGTGTTGGAGTTTTCCCCGGTGAATGAGAGGGTCGCCTCTCTGAGGCTATGAGCTGCAGGAGGAAAGGTTCTGACTGTTGTTTGTGCTTATGCACCAAACAGCAGTTCAGATTACCAGGCCTTCTTGGAGTCTCTGGATGGTGTCCTGGAAGGGGTGCCATCTGGGGATTCTGTTGTTCCCCTGGGTGACTTCAATGCCCATATGGACAATGACAGAGTTATCTGAAAGGGACATCTCAGCTTTAAAAGCTCAAACTCCACACACTCTATTTTTGAATTGAGAAAGCTCCTCGGATGAGAAGCGAAACATCTTTAACTACAAAATTGAAGTCCAGTTGCTTTTGTTTTTAACCTTTTTTGGATTTACCATAACCTGGATGACTGAGGATCTACACCAGCATATCTGGAAGGGAGTGATTGGGAGGAATGGCCTCCCTGATCTGAACCCGAGTGGTGTTCTATTATTGGACTTCTGTGCTAGGCATGGGCTGTCCATAACAAATACCATGTTCGAGCATAGGGTGGTTCATAAGTGTACTTGGTACCAGGCCAAGGTACCAAGTACGATGATCAATTTTGTAATCGTGTCATCAGACCTACGGCCCTATGTTTTGGACACTCGGGTATTGAGAGGGGCAGAGCTGTCAACTGATCACCACCTGCTGGTGAGTTGAATCCGGTGGCAGGGAAAGTTGCTGGACAGACTTAGTAAACCCAAACAAATAGTGAGGGTGAACTGGGAACGTCTGGTGGAGCCCCCTGTCCATGAGATCTTCAACTCACACCTCTGGGAGAGTTTTTCACATGTCCCAGGGGAGGTTGAGGACATGGAATCTGAATGGGCCATGTTCAGGGCCTCTATCACAGATGCAGCTTTCAGGAGCTGTGGCTTGAAGGTCATTGTTGCCTGTCACAGAACAACCGGAGGACCCGCTAGGGGACATCAATTGTGATGGAGGCCGTCAAGTTGAAGAAGGAGGCCTTTAGGGCTTGGCTGTCCTTGAGAACTACCAAAGCAGCTGACAGGTACAGGGTGGCAAAAAGGACTGTGGCTTCTGTGGCTGCAGAGGCAAAAACTCAGGCATGGGAGGAATTTGCAGAGGCCATTTAGAAGGACTTTCAGTTGGCCTTGAGGAGGTTCTGACAAACCGTTTGATGACTCAGAAAGGGAAAGCAGGCCTCGTCTCAGGCCATGCTTGTACTGAGTGGGCAACTACTGACCCATACTGGAGATATTGTTGAGCAGTGGAAGAAGCACTTCGAGGATCTCCTTAATCTGGCCACCATGTCCACCTGTTAGGAAGCAGAGTCTGAGCATTTGGGGGGAGATGAGTCCATTACCATGGCAGAGGCCACCGAGGTAGTCAAAAAGCTCCCTGGTCAGAGATGGATGAGATTTGCCCTGAGTTGCTGAAGGCTCCGGACGTTGTGGGGCTGTCATAGTTGACACGTCTCCTCAATGTCGCATGGAGGACCGGTTTGAGTGGCTGATAAAAAAATTCTCCACTTAATTTCCTCCCCTGGTCCCAACCCTCACCTATGGTCATTAAGGGTTTGGATCATGACTGAAAGAAGCAGATTCTAATGAACAATCTTGTGAGTTTTGTGATTGCATCATGATTTTCTGTTGGTGCAATGATGGCTTACATTTAAGAAAAACAAAACAAAATAAAGTAATTTTTGTTACTGACTGAAGTCATCACATAGAAACTGTAATTTTTAATGTGCAGAAGACTTCAGTATTAGCTCCAGTTTATCAAGGAATTCTGTGCCGTACTAGCATCTGTATGAAAATGAACAGCTTATTTTGCAAAGTTGACAACTAACTCCTGAAGTTTTCTGTTTTTAAATCCTGCAGTTTTCTA
>JAOXNZ010000030.1:25162479-25175327 GCA_028566095.1 Kryptolebias brasiliensis
CGCCGAGCAGGAGTGGGCATACTTATTGCCCCCCATCTTGGTGCCTGTACGTTGGGGTTCACCCCGGTGAACGAGAGAGTAGCCTCCCTCTGCCTACATGTGGGGGGACGGGTGCTGACTGTTGTTTGTACTTATGCGCCAAACATCAGTTCAGATTACCCACCCTTTTTGGAGTCCTTGGAGAAGGTACTAGAGAGTGCTCCTCCTAGAGACTCCCTTGTTCTGCTGGGGGACTTCAACGCTCACATGGACAATGACAGTGAGACCTGGAGGGGTGTGGTTGGGAGGAAGGGCCCCCCTGATCTGAATCCGAGCGGTGTTCTGTGTCATGGATTGTCCATAACGAACACCATATTCAAGCATAAGGGTCTCCATATGTGATCTTGGCACCAGGACACTCTAGGTCGCAGTTCAATGATCGACTTTGTTGACATTTCATCTGATCTGCGGCCGCATGTCTTGGACACTCGAGTAAAGAGAGGTGCGGAGCTGTCAACTGGGTGAGTTGGCTCCGAGGGTGGGGGAGGATGCTGGTCAGACTTGGCAGGCCCAAATGTATTGTGAGGGTCTGCTGGGAACGTCTGGCGGAGTCTCCCGTTAGACGAGCTTTAACTCCCACCTCCGGGAGAACTTTGAATATGTTCTGGGGGAGGTGGGGGACATTGAGTGCGAGTGGGTCACGTTCCGCGCCTCCAGGAGCTGTGGCTGCAAGGTAGTTGGTGCTTGGCAACCCTCGAACCCGCTGGTGGACACCGGCGGTGAGGGATGCTGTCAGGCTGAAGAAGGAGTCCTATCGGGCCTTCTTGGCCTGTGGGACCCCAGAAGCAGCTGACGGGTACCGGCAGTCCAAGCAGCATGCGGCTCGGGTGGTGGTTGAGGCAAAAACTCAGGCATGGGAGGAGTTTGGAGAGTCCATGGAGAAAGACTTCCGCACGGCGTCTCAGGAGGGGAAAGCAGTTCAGCACCAACACAGTTTATAGTGGGGGTGGTGTGCTTCTGACCTCGACTCGGGACGTTGTGGGTCGGTGGGTGGAAGAAGACCTCCTCAATCCCACCAGCACGTCTTCCATTGAGGGGGCGGAGCCTGGGGACTTTGGGTTGGCTCTCCAATCTCCAGTGCTGAGGTCACTGAGGTGATTAAAAAGCTCCTCGGTGGCAGGGCTCCGGGGGTGGATGAGATTCACCCGGAGTTCCTTAAGGCTCTGGATGTTGTGGGGTTGTGGTGGTTAACGCGACTCTGCAATATTGCATGGACATCGGGGGCAGTTCCCCATGATTGTAAGACCGGAGTGGTGGTCCCCTTTATCAAAAAGGGGGACCGGAGAGTGTCTTCCAACTACAGAAGGATCACACTCTTAAGCCTCCCTGGTAAGGTCTAATTGGGGGGTTCTGGAGAAGACGGTCCGTCGGATAGTTGAACCTCGGATTCAGGAAGAGCAGTGTGGTTTTCGTCCTGGTAGTGGAGCACTGGACCAGCTCAATACCCTCGGTAGGGTCCTGGAGGGTGCATTGGAGTTCACCCAACCAGTCTACATGTGCTTTGTGGACATGGAGAAGGTGTTGCCCTTTGACACCGATTCTGTTCATAACATTTATGGACAGAATTTCTAGGTGCAGCCAAGGTGTGGAGGGGATCCGCTTTGGTGACCTTAGGATCATGTCTCTGCCTTTTGCAGATGATGTGGTCCTATTGGCTTCATCAGGCCGTGATCTACAGGTCTCGCTGGAGCGGTTCGCAGCCGAGTGTGAAGCAGCTGGGATGAGGATCAGTGCCATCAGTTGATCAGTGCAATCCGAGGCCATGGTCTAGAGCCGGAAAAGGGTAGAGTGCCTTCTCCGGGTCGGGGAAGATGTCCTGCCCCAAGTGGAGGAGTCTTGGGATTTTGTTCACAAATGAGGGAAAAATGGAGCGGGAAATCGATAGGCGGATTGGTGCAGCATCTGCAGTGAAGCGGGCGCTGTACCAGTCTCTCGTGGTGAGGAGAGAGCTGAGTCAAAAGGCGAAGCTCTCCATTTACCAGTCGATCTACGTTCCTACCCTCATCTATGGTCATGAGCTTTGAGTCATGACCGAAAGAACGAGATCGCGGATGCAAGTGGCCGAAATGAGTTTTCTCCGCTGGGTGATTGGACTCTCCCTTAGAGATAGGGTGAGAAGCTCGGTCATCTGGGAGGGACTCAGAGTAGAGCCGCTCCTTCTCCGCGTTGAGAGGAGCTAGTTGAAGTGGCTCGGGCATCTGGTTAGGATGCCTTATGGACGCCTCCCTGGTGAGGTGTTCCGGGCACATCCCAGGAGACCCAGAAGAAGACCCAGGACACGCTGGAGGGACTATGCTTTTCGGCTGGCCTGGGAACGCCTTGGGATTCCCCCGGAGGAGCTGGCCCAAGTGACTGGGGAGAGGGAAGTCTGGGTTTCCCTGCTTAGGCTGCTGCCCCCGCGACCCGCGGAGGAAGATGGATGGATCAATATTAAGTTAGCTGATGATGTGTTGACTCTATGCCGCTGTGTAGCAGACTGTAAATGCAGGCACAGGTGTTTTGGCTAGCTCCGTTAGACCTGCTACTCCTCACTTCACCTAAACTGACAAACTGAAAAAGAAGATAAAAATGGTTATTTGCGCACACGCGGCACCACAACCGCGCATTAAATGCACAAGCAGAGGCCGATTCACAATTTGTCCATTCTGGAGAGAGGTCCAGAATGGTTGTTCGGTCCAGGGCCACTGGCTTGCCTTGTTCATTACTCGATCAGTTACACTGAGCACCTCAAACAGCGCTACTACAGGGAATATGGCTCATAAGAGTAGCCGTAAAGTCAACGGGAGAGTGGGAGCCTGGTGTGTGTGTGCGCATTGATGGTGGTAACTGAACGGCAAAACTTAGCCTGAAGTTTGCAGTAAAACCCGAATGCTGACTTTGCAAAATCTAATTGCAAGCTACAGCTGATCACCTCTATTCACCCAGCAAGACATGAGGTGGAGATTTAGGTTCAAGGTCATGATGAGGTATAGAGAGCAGAGGTACCTTTACCGGAGCTACAGTTGAATCCCCTGGCAGTGATGGAAACAGGAACCCTCTCTGGGAACTTCTAGGTGGATTTATATAATAATGAAAAAATAGTTGGTTCTTTAGTTCAGTCAAAATCAAAGCACTCAGTCCTAACGTAGTTAAACACATTAAAAGGTACTTCAGATCATCAAATTGGATCTCACTGGAGCTGCCAATCCATACATGTAGATAGAAAAAAAGTGTGGCTCAATTAACCTGAAAAATATCTACTGGTGCCAGGAAGACAGTAGTAAATACAAAAGCCTCCTCTTCTCTTTCACATCATCTGTGCTGATCCTAAACATAAACTTGGGGCTTTTAAAGGTACAGAATTATTATTAAATAATAAATACATCATAGCAATTAATCACAGGTATACCATTATTTAGTGAACTGTTTTATATTTCTGAAAACACATGTCATATGTAATATTATATAAATATGTATTCAGTTACTAATAACTTTAATATTAGTACTGATAACAGGACTGAAAATGAGAGTCCCGGTTGAGGCTCTATGTTATATTTTAAACACATCAAGTTAAAACCTTTTTCTCTACAGAAAATGTTTAATAGTACAGATTGCATTAAAGACTCACATGCTCAGTGTAGAACAACAGACTGTATTGTAAAATATTATTTATTATATTTGGCAGGCCAAATGAAAGCAGTTTCTTTTAAAGTGGAATGAAGGGCTGCAAAGATGGTAGCTAAACAGGACAGGTTCATGAAAGAAGGCACATAGAGAATCAATTTTAATCAAATTATTGCAAAACTCAACATAATTAATATAAATAATGGTAATATGGGAAGAAATGGGAAAAAAGTAAGCCTTTTCTTAATTGTTGAACTGATGTGGAACAGAAAAGGTGCAGAGTAAATACAAAGATAAGAAGAAAGTTAAGTAAATCACAATAAAAGAATTACAATATATTTCTAATACGGTAACCCCAAAATATTCTAAATCCTTTTATAAAAGTAAATAGGCAGAGAGCCTAACCACCCCAATGGTAGACCCAAAGTTACACCCTTGGATGTAACATAAGTAGTTTCTAACTTCTTTATTTTCTGTTCTAGTTCTAATTTGGTTGCTTTTATAACTGTATGATGAATAAGAAATTACCACACTTTACCGCACTTAACGACTTTTGCTGCCTCCCAGAAAACACCAGGGGAGATATTAGGTTCATCATTTATTTCCAGAAAATCAGTCCACTGTCTTTCAAAAAAACTGGTAAAATCTTCATCTTTAAGTAATGATGTGTTAAACCGCCAAAGTTTAACAGGTGGTGTTGATGTTTTTTCCACTATCATAATTTTTTTTTGTTTTAACTAAAATCACATTGTTTTTTTGCTCATAGGACACACCCACTTTTGCCAGTCATTGCCAAATTGGGGAAAACAAGTCAGTGTCCTCCACAACATGTGTCTTTGATTTGGATTTCATTCAGTTCTCCATTGTTGTGATATAATCACCTAACATTTATAGCACTCCCTAGTAGTGAACATTCATAAGATTAAGTAGTTAGTCATGAAGACGTTATCAACTCTTGCATTAAATGTTTTAATATGGGGTAAGATTTTTTTTACCCATTTTGTTTACTAACATTTAAAACTTCCATGAATGTAATTTGCTCAATTTTGCAAATAACAATTCTTGAACAACTTTTAATCAGGACTCTCTCTCCGTCTTACATGACTTACAAGTTTTACACTGATTAAATTCAAGGAGAAGTTGTCAGAAATATGTTTTAGCACATTTTAAAAGTGATCCTCTATTGACAAAACATTAATTTTATTTTAACAGTTAAACATCAATATAAAGTACTTGATGATGGGACTTTTATTTTAATGACTAAAATGTATTACCCTAAAATCTACTTAAAAAGTCTTTAGTAGATCTAAAATGCTGCTGCCAGAGAGCTGATGAGAGTTGGAAGGAGATATCATATTTCTCCAGTTTTAGCTTTTCCATTGGGTCCCTGTCAAATTCAGAATAGATTTAAAAATAAACTTCTAATATACAAAGCTCTCAACAACCAAGTTCCATCTTATACTAAAGAGTTTATTGTTCCATATTTTCCAAACAGAGCAGTTCTCTCTCAGACTGCAGATTTACTTGGGGTTCCTAGAGTTTCCAAAAGTAAAATGGGAGGCAGAGCTTTCAGTTATCAGGCTACTCTCTTATGAAACCAAGTTCCAGTTTCAGTCTGTGAGGGTGAAACCTTGTTTACTTTTAAGCCTAGGCTTAGGACTTTCCTTTTTGATAAATCCTACTGTTAGGGTTGGCTTGGGTTTCCTGAGCTATCCCTTAATTATGCTGCTATAGGCTTTCACCAGTCTATGCTAAAAGACAAATTATTATTAGATATGTTTTTTAAATTTTTTTATGTGGAGTGCAGTTGGAAACACAACACCTTTTGCAAAGGCTTTGTGAATTAGATGGACGCTGGGTTTGTTCCAATTTAGCAGCTAATTATTTAGTTAATCAACTCTCAGTTTAAACAAATAAGTTCATAAATGTCACAGAAGGAACTGAAGACTAGCTTTTTTTGTAAAAAAACAAAGTAAGCAGCACTCTCAGAGCTTTTAACATTTGGTCACAAAAATGAAACACATAAATATTAATATTCTGAGTTGCAGAGTGATCTGACATCAGCAGCTAATGAAAAATGTGAAAAGGAGGAAAAGGAAAACAGAGAAGTTACTGTAGAGGGAGCTGAACAAAATAATCCCTGTTGACTTGGGGAAGGGAGGAACATGTGTTGTGGCAGTGCTATTTGCATAAAACTATCAATTGCTGTCCCTTTTGATAACATCATATTATGTGCACTTTTGTGCACTTTTACAGCATACAAATTTAAAATTTTAAACTGCAGAAAACAGCTAAAGTTTAAATTCTCATAAAAAATAACATGGATTTTGGTCGATCATCTTTATTGCTTGCCAGTGAAGGCAAAACGGAAATGTTTTTGGCATGGCTGTGAGGTAGTTTGTGTGTATATTGATAAAGTTGAAACCAGCAAAAAACAATTTACAAAAGATGCCATGTTCTATTTTTGAAACGAGTGTCTGCACACTAGCAATATGGGTGTTTAAGTACCCCCTACTCCCCAACACGCAATCACTGTATCACATGAGCTTTCTTTTAAGCATAAAATAACTGATTACAGCTAAACTAGTTAGAAAAATTAACATTTGCAATAAGGTAAGAACTACACAATCAATAGGAGTCAACACCTGGAAAAAATTCTCAGCAATATCCTGTTTGTTTTACGTGGATGGTGCAGGACTTGAAACCTAGAACCAGCCAACAGGGAAGGTTGGTTTAATTCCAGCTTTGACCTCTGGGTTCATGTCTGAGGTCTATCAGTTTATGTACTATATTGCCAAAAGTATTAATTTGCCCATCCAAATCATTGAATTCAGGTGTTTCAATTACTCCCATGGCCACAGGTGTACAAAATCATGCACCTAGGCATGCCAATTGCTTCTACAAACATTTCCAAAAGAATGGGTCTCTCTCAGGAGCTCAGTGAATTCCAGCTTGGTACCGTGATAGGATGCCACCTGTGCAATAAATTCAGTCGTACAATTTCCTTGATACTAAACATTCCACAGTGGAAGTGACTGGGAAGGTCAGCAACTTGGCCAAAAAGTGGTAGGCCACGTAAAATCAGAGTGGGCTCAGTAGATGCTAAGGCACATGATACTCAAAGGTCGTCAACATTCTGCAGTCAATAGCTACAGACCTCCAAACTTCATGCGGCCTTCAGATTAGCTCATGAACAGTACGTAGAGAACTTCATAGAGTGGGTTTCCATGGCCGAGCAGCTGCATCCAAGCATTACATCACCTAGTGCAATGCAAAGCATTGCCAGGAGAACAGTCCTTGTCTGACTGCATTGTGGCAAGTGTAAAGTTTGGTGGAGGGGTGATTATGGTGTGGAGTTGTTTTTTTTATTTTTCAGGAGTTGGGCTTAGTTCCAGTGAAAGGAACTCTCAATGTTTCAGGAGCCTGTATTCCAAGCCTTCTTGTCCAACATCAGTGCCTGACCTCACAAATGCGCTTTTGGAAGAATGGTCAAAAATCCCTATAAATACACTCCTAAACCTTGTGGACCAATATCATATTAAACCCTGTGGATTAAGAATGGGATGTCACTCAAATTCATATACGTGTGAAGGAAAACGAGCCTATACTTTTGGCAATATAGTGTGTGTGTGTGTGTGTGTGGGTGTGTGTGTGTATAAATGGATTTTTTACAGTCTTTGCTCTGCAGTATTACACTATTAGCAAATCATCTCATGAACCACTGGATGGATTTCAGTGAAACTCTGTATATCTACAACTGAATAACTTTTAAAGTCAAAATGGCAGCCACTGCTAATTGACATTAGCCAACACTTGTTTGTTGATTTTGTTCCAAAGTGAATTTGGCTGTAGAACACACCAGACTGAAGAGCGGCTTGGTTTGACAGATGTATGTATTTTCCTTTTCCAGCAAATCAAATTGGGTTGTCATTCTTATACACAGAAATAACTCCTTTATTTATGTTAAAACAATTTCTGATTCTGTTCAATGCTGCTTGATTTAACTATTTATGAATTGATTATGGGAGCGGATTTTCACTGGTGGGTGAATCCTGTCTTATACTGATCTTCTTCCACTGCAGCTCTTCAATCAAAAATGGTCCAACTGACTGAAACCAGAACATTTTTTTTTCATTGGTAAAATTATTATATGTGGCCCCTCAAGCAGCTGTCAGAACAAATTGCCCAAACTAAGAATTTTTTTTCGCTTAGATCACTTCAAAGGGAAGTGATGCCCATAAAGTCAACTTTTGTTTTCCACTGTAATGGAGCCTCCTTTCATTGCTTTACAGTCTCATTCCATAACTGGAAATGGTGTGGAATTGAAGGTACCCCTGTATGCAGATTTCTTTCCGCTACTCCTGTCTGACCTGTAATGCCCCATCCCTGTCACCCTTTCAGTACTGTTTAGTATTTTTTTTCCCACTTCTTAGTTTGGTGTAGGTGTAAGAGTGGGGAGGTGTTTGTTTGTGGTTTGTTGTTAAATGTTGATGTAATATGTTAAAAATTCAATACATAGAGTGTTTAAAAAGAGAAATAGCAAGCCTTTAATTTAAAGAGGTTTTTCTCTCACAAACAATATAAAATATGATTTGTAACAATAATATTTGTGAAAAAAGTGAAATTTAAAGTTACATTCAGTGAGCAACCAGCTCAGAGAAAACTGCAATGTTAAGATGTTATTTTACCGCTGTGAGAGTAGGAAACAACACATAAATAAACAGAAAATGAGAGAGACAAGTCCTTAAATATGAAACCTCTGAAGCAAATTTCACTCCATAAATATTGTAGTTAACTGCATCACTACATTTAACACTTACCACTTTCCACTTCCAGCAGGGCTTTAGTCAGAATGCTGCCAGCCACGCTGATGGCCTGGCAGATATAGTAACCCGAGTCTTCCACCTGCACATCAGTGATGGTGAGTTCACCACTCAGTGAGACAGAGAAATGACCTGAATGGGAAGACTCCTGGATAGGGAACAACAGAACCTGAAAAAATAAAAATAAAAATCAGCACTAGAAGATTGAATTACAAGATTTGTTTTTATTTCACTCTTTTATCATTGTGGGAATATTGACTCCCCATTCACACTTCTGTTTACCTGTTTTTTTTTAGTTTTCTGTACATTTTTTGCAATCTAACTTCTTCTGCATACTCTGCTATTTTAACCAATGATATAACAAAATATTCAGCTCATTCAGGAGATGAGTGCTATCACTTTTGCTTTTTCTAACTTTTATACTTTTCAAAATATTTAACTTTTTTTACAAATATTTTCTGCCTCTGACATCCCCCTTTATATGAAATTTGACTTTGAAGATGTTACTAGGGCTCACTCCAAATAAGGTCTCATTTTGGTTTTGCAGAACATCAGCTTTAAGTTGCTCTATGGCATGGGCCCTATCCAGACAGACCAAATGTGGCATGCTTGGAGCAGACACCAACTGACCACTGTAGCAGGGACCATGCTCATAGGTGCTGACAATCAGATACCTGATTAGCACATGATTGTCTACACATGGGGTATCAGAAGCTCAAAACAAGAGTCAATAGCAGAATAAGCTGTGTAACAATTGCAAATATAAGTGTTTCATGGGTGGAACCCACATACTCAACTCTGCTGCTCAAACTACAAATGCATTTTCTTTACAAATGTGGTACCATTTAAGGGGAAATAAACAGGATTTCCAATGGTATAAAATCTACTGCCAAGAAGCATTATTACAACCAAAAAATAATTGACCAAACACAAAATTCCTTACTTTTTATTTGTTTAGCAAAACTAAAGCAAAAATACAAAAGCAACAAGCAAAAAAACTACAACCTCAATTTAAAAAAAGTCAGGTCATTGTGTACAATGTAAATTAAAAACAAATGCAATGATTTACAAATCTCAACAACCCATATTTTATTCACAATGGAACATAAACATATCAAGTGTTAAAACTAAAAAATTGTTTCCTTTTTTTTAAGAAAAATTGTAATTTTCAACATTTTGACAGCAAAAAATCTCAAAAAAGTTGGAATGGGGCAACAGAAGGTTGTAAAAGTAAGTGATATGGATAAGAACCAGCTAATGGAGAACTTTGCAATTTGCAATTATTTAGGTTACTTGGCAATAGGTCAGTAAGAGGACTATAGGGTATAAAAATAGTATTTTAGAGAAGCTGAATCTCTCAGAAGTAAAAATGGGCAGAGGTTCATCAGTCTGCAAAAAACAGAATCTTAAAATAGAGGAACAATTGTAATTGGGTAGGCTTTCAATATCCCATCATCTACAGTCAAGAATATCATTAAAAGTTTTCAAGAATCTAAAAACAATTCTGTGTGCAAAGGACAAGGCTGAAAATCAGAATTGGATAGCAGTGATCTTCAGGCCCTTAGGGGCAACTGCATTCAAAACAGGTCTGATTCTGTTCTGGACATTGCTGCATGAGCTCAAGAATACTTCCACAAATCATTGTCTGTAAACACAGTTTGCTGTGCCATCCACAAATGCTGGTTAAAGCTCTATCATGCAAAGAAGAAGGCATATGTGAACACCATCCGGAAATGCCACTGTCTTCTCTGGGTCAAAGATTATTTAAAATGAACTGATGCAAAGTGGAGAACTGTTCTGTGGTCAGGCAAATCAAAATTTGAAATCCTCTTTTGAAACCACAGATGCCATGTCTTTTATAATAAAGAGGAGAGGCACCATCTGGCCTGTTATCAGTGCACAGCCTGGCTCTCTGATGGTATGGGGGTATATTAGAGCACATACCATATATATTAGTGCCTATGGCACGGGCAGCTTACACATCTAGAAAGGCACCTTGAATACAAAAAAGGATTTATATGTTTTAGAACAGCATATGCTCCCATCCAGACAATGCATTTCAAAGAAGGCCTTGCATATTTCAGCATGCTAAACCATATACTGCATTCATTAAAACAGCATGGCTTCATAGCTGAAGAGTCCAGGTGCTGAACTGACCCACCTGCAGTCCAGACCTTTCACCATTTAAAAACATTTGGCGCATTTTGAAAAAAAAAATCCAGCAAAGAAGACACAGGACTGTTGAGCAGTTAGAATTCAACATTGAACAAGAATAGGACAAAATTGCTTTTACAGCTGATACCAGTTTTATCTCTGTGTGAGTGTGTGAGGTGTATGTGATGGGCAGACTTCCCATCACAACTGGGGCTGGATTTGAACCCAGAATGCAGACCAACCCAGAGAGCTCAAAAGTAGAACTAATTTATTTAATAAAACAAAACAAAAAGGCTGACGTGGCAGCAGAAACTATTAACAAAAAAACGTACTAACTGCAGAGGTCACAGGTAACACATGGAGGGAGGTACAAGGAGACCCAGATAGCACATTACTGCAACAATGAACCAGTGAGGAATGGAAGTTGAAGAGCAGGTTATATGTACTGAGGGTGATGAGTAAGTGGACACAGGTGACTGATTACTAATTAGGAACAGGTGAGATAGTTGAGTTAGGCTGATTTGGAAAACTACTGACTGAGGGAGAGTGAATTATGACACAGGGAACACAGAGACACAGACAAAAAAAAACTACACAAGAATTACAAAGACTACACAGTAACTAACAATATTAAAGACAGGGATACCAGAACTATGGCAACACAAATGAAAACAATTAAACTAAAGATCCCACAAAAATTAACTCTGTTGTTCATCTTAAGTTGTCTTACCACATTTTTTATGCTGTACTAAAAAAAATTCCAATATGAATTAAAGTGTCCCTACTTTGAATTTAATTGCACTTTCAACTACATTCAGTTATTTATACTGTAATAAATGATCTCCTTATTAGTCAAAGACCACAAGGAGAGAAACATGAGTAGTAAGAGTAGAAGTCATAGATACTGCAGACCAGGAACTGGGAAAGATTAGTTAGAATTAAAGTTCAGAAAGTTTTAAGGAGGATGAAGAAAGAGAAGGCAGTCAGACCTGATGACATACAAGTGTAGGTATTGAAATATCTAGGAGAGACAATGACGTTTACAGATGATACAGAATCCCCACCTTAACGTGATGGAGGGTTTTAGGTACCCCCGTGACCTTGGGGGCTATGTTGTCTGGGGCATCAGCTCCTGGTAGGGTCTCCCATGGCAAACCGGCCTCAGGTAAGGGGTCAGACCAAGAGCAATTTAAAAACTTCAATGGACATACACCATAAGCATCAGGACACCTCACCTGGAAATGGTAAACTGGGGTAGCACTCTGGAGTCAGGCTTTGGAGAGAGCTCGCCGTGAAGTGCCTGATGGTTGTGCCTTGGCTCCTGGCGCTCGGCCAGGTCAAACTGGAAAAAGAGACAAGATGGCACCTCCACATGGGCCCACCACATGAGAGACCAGATGCCCGAGCCACCTCAACTGGCTCCTCTTGACGTGAAGAAGCAGCGGCTCTACTCTGAGTCCCTCTCGGATGACTGAGCTTCTCACCCTGTCTCTAAGGGAGAGCCCAGACACCCTGCGGAGAAAACTCATTTCGGCCGCTTGTATCCGCAATCTCGTTCTTTCGGTCACTACCCAAAAGTCGTGACCATAGATGAGGGTAGGAACGTAGATTGACCGGTAAATCAAGAGCGCCGCCCCCCTCTCTTCACCAGAGTGTCCAAGACATGCGGCCACAGATCAGATGAAACAACAACAAAGTGGATCATTGAACTGCGACCTAGGGTGTCCTGGTGCCAAGATCACATATGGACACCCTTATGCTTGAACATGGTGTTTGTTATGGACAATCCACGACGAGCACAGAAGTCCAACAACAGAACACCGCTCGGGTTCAGATCAAGGGGGCCGTTCCTTCCAACCACACCCCTCCAGGTCTCACGGTCATTGCCCACGTGAGCGTTGAAGTCCCCCAGCAAACAAGAGAGTCTCCAGGAGGGGCACTCTCCAATACCCCCTCCAAAGACTCCAAAAAGGATCCAAAAAGGGTGGGAAATCTGAACTGCTGTTCGGCGCATAAGCACAAACAACAGTCCCCCCAGGACCCATCCCCCCACACATAGGCGGAGGGAGGCTACCCTCTCGTTCACCGGGGTAAACCCTATCGTACAGGCACCAAGATGGGGGGCAACAAGTATGCCCACTCCTGCTCGGCACCTCTCACTGGGGGCAACTCCAGAGTGGAAGAGTGTCCAACCCCTCTCAAGGAGACTGGTTCCAGAGCCAGAGCCGT
>JAOXNZ010000030.1:25309194-25319464 GCA_028566095.1 Kryptolebias brasiliensis
TGTTTAATAAAAGAACTTTAAATTTGAAGTATTGTTTTTGACAGATTCTTCTCAATTAAGGATCCTGGGGGGATGAAGAAATCCCAACATACTTTATATACATATGTGTGTATGTGCATGTGTGTATATGAATTATATTACAAGAGCCATCTGATGAGCTGCCATCCAAAGGAAATGACTTTTCCCCACCATTTTTTTGTTCAGTGTGTGTGAATGACATTGACTCATCAGACCTGTTCAAACAAGCTACAATCAAAGGATGCTGGCATCCTCATGTCTGTATCTAGGACTGTTCATTGTAGCTCTGATAAGCAACTTGTGATAGCCAGACAGCAGCCATTTGTCACAATTTTTCTCCAAGCATACTATCAAACATGGAGACCAAAAATGTCTCTTACTGTGTTGATTCAGAAAAGAGAAAAAAAAATTGCAGTGAATGTGTCAAATGATTGTGATTTTAAATGATGTTCTGAACAATGCCTTTCTTTTGTTATATTAAAAATGTCTCCCACTTGGACTTCTTCACACTTTTTTGGTCCAGAAATTTTTTTTGTTAAACTGATTCTCCCATTCAGTTGAAGTGAAATTCTTTCTTGAATGTGAGCTAAATGCCGGAGAAAATCATTTAACCAGTAACTCTGAGAAATAGAGTTAGATAGAGGAGAAAGTTTAATTTAGCTGTTTTCGCTGCTGTTTTCTGTTTCTCTATCAGAAAATAGTGTGTGTGGTGGTGGTGGTGGTGGTGGGTGCTTGGGGCATATTTAAACACACATGCATAAAAAAATGTAGTAAAAGCATTACCATAAAGGGCTAATACATGAACTAGAATATATTTTTAATTTAAAAAATTAAATGTTTTAAAATCAGACTAAATTTGGTGTGTCGTATTTGTCCAGTCTAGTGAAGCAATTCAACATTAAGTCTTGGTTAGAAGTTTACATGACATGAAGACTATTTAATTTTTGTTTTTTAAGTGTCATTGGGCCTTAAGCGAACCACCGCGTTTAGGAGGAGGGAGCTCACAGAGATGGGCTGACCAAAAATCTCACTGCCATCATCGAATCAAATGGCAGGAAGACACCGTTGAATCCGTGAAGCGCAAATTCCCAATATTCAACCTTAAGTCCCCCTAGTGGTCTGGTGCTCTTCCGTTTTCTGGAGTGAGTTTACAGCTTTTTTTTACTTGCTGGTGTTTTCAGGGATTTTAGTGTTTTTGGTGCTAGCAGCATTTTCCCTTTGCATTTGTTTTGCTGGTTGTATGTTTTAGCTTATGTCTATTTTCTGTGATTGCAGCATTTTTTTTGCAGTGTTATTCTGTTGTATTTGCTTTTTTTGGAGTTTTTAATCATTCATGTGTTTGCAGCGCATTTCACGTTTTGCGGCGTGTTTTTCTGTTTGTGCCACAATTGGAGAGTGGCAAACAGAAAGCCACTGCTGAAGAAAACTCAGATTAAATCTTGACATGAGTATCTAAACAATCTACACAAACTCTCGTCAATATTTTATCGGAGTTTTCTTCAACAGTGGTTTTCTGTTTGCCACTCTCCAATAAAGCTCAGACTGGTGAAGAACCTGGGCAACAATTGTTATTGTCTCTCCCATCTCATCTGCTGAAGCTTGGAACTCCTTCAGAGTGCTCACAGGTGTCTTGGTGGTCTCTCTCACTGTTCTCCTTCTTGCACGGTCACTCAGTTTGTGACGACGGTCTGATCTTGGTAGATTTACATATGTCCCATATACCTAATTGGTATTACTCTGTAGAAATTTAGTTTCACTTTGACGCTGAAGGCCAAGTTATAGTGATCATGACTGATTTATGACAGCAATAAAAGCAGAAAACATCCAAGGGGGTGAATACTTTTGCAAGGCACTGTAAATGATGAGAAGAATGGGCCCTTGGACAGAGCCTTGGGACACACCGGTTGTAGCAGGGGTAAGATTGGAGTTGGACGAACTGTGTGGCCTGAAAGAGGATTTGAACCAGTCAAGAGAGATATGAGTAATGCTAATGGAAATTAGTCTGTGAAGAAGGATGGAATGAGAGATGGTATCAAGGCTGCACTCAAATCAAGAACAATTAGAATGAAAAGTAAACCAGACTCTGCAGCCATGAGGAGGTCATCAATGATTTTTAGTAAAGCAGATTCAGTGCTATGGCAAAGGCATAAACCAGACTGGAATTGTTCATACAGGTCGTTGTTTATTAAGTGAGAATGAAGTTAAATAGTAACTGTTTTTTTTTTTTTATTTTAGAGAGGAAAGTTAAATTAGAAATAGGGCAAAGATTATTAAAATCAATAATAATAATAATAAATTGGATCAATACCAGGTTTTTTAGTATTGGAGTGATGGCAGTAATTTTGCGGACAATTCCAGTAGTAAGTGAGGAGTGGATGATAGCAGAGATGAGAAGAAGCAGAGAAGGAAGACAAGCTTTTACGAGAACAGTTGGGATGGGGTCTAACTGACTGGTTGAGGGCTTGGACTTGCAGATGAAATCAGAAATGTCAGAAAAGGAGGGGAGCTAAAAAGCAGATAGAGACTGAGATGGAAAAGGGAGTTGGGAGGAGGTATTAATAATAGAGTTTGAATCAAAGGACAGATGAATTTTGTCAATTTTGTTATTGAAAAAGAACATTAGAGAGTCACAGAAGTCAGAAGAGTATAAATGAGATGGAAGAGAAGCTGGAGGTTGAAAGGTTTTGTTGAAAAGTGAAAACAAAATCTTAGAATTACCATGATTTGAATAAAATAATTGTGAGAAATAAGTGGATTTGGTATTAGCAATGCAGTCCTTATTGTTCAAAATATGATTTTTATACATCTCTTTGTGAATTGTGACAGCAGGTTTTCTAGAGGCTCTCGAGTTGTTAACCTTTGGCTTTCATCAGCCGTAGATCAGGTGTAAACCAAGAAGTAGAAAATTCAGGATGGTGCTGAGGCCATTGTTATAGTGACAGGTCAGATTGTCAGGGGTGAGCATGTTGTCCGAATCTTAAAAGCCATCTATAGCAGAGGAAAGGGTGTCATGGTTGATATTCTTAATATTACAAAAAGAGATAATGCATGGAGACTTAGTTAATGAGAGAGTGAGGTTAATATTAAAAGAGAGGCGCAGATAATCAGTTATAGGAAGTTCATCAGCAACCAAGTTGGACGGAGTTAGACCAGAACAGCAGATTAAGTTTGGGATGTGGCCTTAAGAGAGTGTGGGGAAATCAATGTTGCTGGAATCCAAAACTGTCGTGGCAGGATGCAAAGTCTTTGGTAATAGGATGGTTGATATTGTCCATGTGTATCTTGAAATCCCCCAGCAGCAGTAAATTTGATGATGCTAATGGTGATCTATAGGTCAGGTTTTCTTACGTTGTTGAAGAGGAGTCCAGATTTTAGACTCAGATCTTAAAAGATTCATTGAATGATGGGAATTCCAGTTAACTGGGTGGCAAGCCAGATTTTTCAAGTTGTTAGGGGTGACTGTGCAAACTGTTTCTTTTGACAACAGAGTATTATCTTCAGCTATGGCAGGACAATCACAGAAACACTACAAAGAACTGGTCCCCAACAGTCGAGCAATTTATTTATATTTGAGACTTGACTCACAGACAGTAATTAAATTTTTACATGCACACTTTATAATTTTATTACTTCACTATTTTGTTTACTTTTGGGGTGAATGTGTTTGTGTAAACCCTGTAACCATTTTTGTAAAAACTTGAGCTGCAAATTGTTAATAAATGTTCATAAAACTAATTTTTGTTGCAGTGTTTTTTAATTATATTCAGTCTTTAAGCTCGACACGAATTGACTTGTTAAGATGGATATGTGTATATATATATGTATATATGTGTGCAGTGAGACCCAGTGGAATTACAATTCATTTTCTGACATGAATGAAAGTGAATTGACTTCTGTTAAGCCATATCTGGGGCCCAGACAGCAATGAAGAAAAAAGATGTCTGACAGAAAAAGTAGTTCAGGGCGTGGAATGGGAGGAGGTCCTGCAGGCTGGTCCCTGTTGGTCCCATGACATCAGGCCTGTGGTTTTATTTAAACAAGTCAAAGCATGATGCTGTTTGACTGTGGATCCTTGGCAGATGGACCAACACATGGCCTGAGTATTGTTATTCAGATGTAGCGTGTGCCGCGTCACTAATGCTTGAGTACATTAATTCAGAAGCTTTAAAATAAAAATACACAGACATCTATTTTATCCGTTACTGTGTGATCCTGGACTCACATGTGTTAATCTAATTTTAGTCTATGCTTTTCAAAACAGAGAGTGGAATTATTTTATCATCCCCAGTGTCTTACAAAAAATTAGGACAAGATTAACTGTTCTGGTTAAATGACTGAAGATATTCTTTTCAGATGTTGAACAGTTTGCAGCTGTCCTTGTCTTCTAACCACGCTGATGAGGATGTGTTCACAGAGATGAAGCTTTTTATTGCTGTAAGGCTTTTATAATATAGTACTTTAGATTCATGCTATATTAATGAAATGGCATATGTGTTATCAAATAGAAGTAAGGAATCTATAGGTTTTAAATCAAGATAATATTTCAGTTTTCCAGCAAAATAAGTTAGTAATAGTTATCACCTGTCACTGAAGGTGAGGGCAAAGAAATAATGTTTTTGCCTGTGCCTGTTTGTGTTTTCTATGGCTTTCACATTTTCCGAACCATAGATGTGTAAATAATGCACAAAGTATCCACATAAATCGCCGATCGAGTACTTTTGCTGACATGAACACAAAGTTTTGTCAAGAAACAAATTTTTTCTTTACCAAGAAAATGTTTTTTCCTTTTAGGTTTTGTAGAATTCCACCTTTCTTTAGTAGTGCAACTCATTCAACCCAATAAATCTGTATTTTTAAGCTGGCAATGATCCCCGTGGCTGCATCCTGAACAGTCCATTTTTCATTTCCCTGAAGTTGTGATTCTGTAGCCTAAAGCTAGTTTGAAAAACCAACACAAGCTGTGAACATAAATGAATATTAAAAGAAAAATTTGCTTTTCTTTGCACACTGAGTAATATCTAATTATCGGGTTGAACAAAAGCATAACATTTTGAAAACAATTTGCTTTTTATTTGCAGATGTGAACAGTTTCCCATAGAATCACAGCTGAACATGTTCAACTACAGCAAATCACAAAACTGGTCAACCACAAACAAGTTAATCAAACTAAGTCTGATTTATAAAGTTAAAAAATATGCAATCAATAAATTACATTCGCAAAAGATTAGTGATTTCAATATACCAGCAAATAAAATTATATGACAAAATTATATTTTCATACAGATATATCTCTTACAAATTTGACTTCCTTGCTCCAGAAAATTTAGTTCATGGTTAGAATTAAAGATTAAAGTTCAACAGCACTATAGACATGTCATTAGTTACATTATATTTTGCCTTTTTGATTCATCAAAACCAGAACCAGTCAAGCTACATATTTTCATGTATGTTTTGGTTTTTCCAAAGCCACTAATGGAGTGGCAAACCGAAAATTGTGAAATGGAAGAATAATGGCTGAAATTAATAGGGGTGCTTTTTTGCTTATGCCATGGTACCCATATTAATAAGGATTAGTGCTTAATTACTTTGATAAGTAAAAAGACGCAACAATATGAAAGAGTATCTGTGTTCACAGACAGTCTTCCAGACACAAAAACTTGAAAATAGAATTAATTTCAAGTGCCTTCACAAAACATCCTGCACAATATTGGCCATGACTTCTTCATTTTATCTCTGAGTTGTTCTCATTTTCTTTCAGCTTCCATCTTTGCATTCAATCTGAGTTTAGAAAACCATACCCTGCCTTCAGGAGCTCTCAGAAGGCCTGTGTCAGTGCTACCACTGACTGGTGATTTCCAAAGTTATTATCGAAGCATTATCTAAGTAGCTGAAGAGGAACAGAAAGGAAGTTGGGGGATAAGGAAGATGGGCAAAAATAGTGTTGTGAGCCACAAAGTGGAGGAGAAACATAAGCTAGACTTGTGCAGCACATGACACTGATAAACTAAATATCAAAATATTCAACATTCATCACGTAAAAATGCAGTGTGAATACTGAATGCTAAATGATTGAATTAAATAACAACTGCCGTTTTAGTGTTGCTAATTTGAAGAAGGAAAAGGAATGAGACACAAAGGGCAGCAAGATGGACAGAAAAAGCAGAAAAATGGAAAAAGCATAAAGAGACAGAAAAAGACAAAAAGGATGCATAAGAAGACATAAAAATATTTAAAAAAAAGCATAGTCATTGTGATGGAGGAGCTGTCACGAGTTTAGATCTAGTACTACAGTAAAGTCCGTACCAACATACACATACACACGCACACGTATATATGCGCACCCGATAGAATTTACCTGTTTTCAGCACAAACTGCCGCGGTTCGTCGTGGGTGCACACACGGTGTTCCCACCTCAGTTGTCATGTCCATCTTAGTTGGTAATTTTCAGTGTCAAACATTTTCCCGATTTCAGATATTCAAACAAACCTATTTCCAGATTAAAGCGCACTGGGAAGGAGTCGCGTGATGACGCGAAGGATGACATCATTAGGACATTGTGTTAGTGGAATGTATTTTTTTTGTATTAGAATTGAGAATTATATCTTGGTTATAGGTTTTGTTTGGTTTTTTTGTGATTGTTTGTTTATATTTTGGTATATTTACTTTGATATGAGCTTATTTGAGTTAGAAGTAATTCAATTTTTGTTTTGTCTTTTTGTGGTTGGAACCTGTTGGTATTTGATACCAAATGGAGAGGAAGAGAAACTTTTGTGTTAAAAGATGTTAAAGTTGTATGCTGGCAATGAAAAATAACGTTTGGTAGTTCCAACTAGCTGTAGGTCACTTATGCATTTGGCACACACCATTCCATGGGTAGGGCATTTGGGGCGTCACAAAACGTTTATGCGTGTCAGCATAAACGTTCTGGATACAGACCATCGTGCCCTAACTATTAACACAATGAAAGACTGCAACCATCGTTTAACTAGGTGAAATCTGTCCTTGCAACCTTACAAGTTTACCATCCGTCATAGAAGTGGCAGATTTAATAAAGTGGCAGACTTTCTCTCCAGGTTGCCGAATTTCGCCAACCTTCAGGAGGAGAACGATGGTGTGACGGAGGAGCTGTCACGAGTTTAGATCTAGTACTACAGTAAAGTCCGTACAAACATACACACGCACACGTATATATGCGCACCAGATAGAATTTACCTGTTTTCAGCACAAACTGGCACGGTTTGTCGTGGGTGCACACACGGTGTTCCCGCCTCAGTTGTCATGTCCATTTTACAAAGCTATTTCCGGATTAAAGCGCACTGGGAAGGAGTCGCATGATGACGCGAAGGTGACGTCATTAGGATGTTGTATTAGTGGAATGTTGTTTTTTTGTATTAGAATTGAGAATTATATTTTGGTTATAGGTTTTGTTTTTTGTTGTGATTGTTTGTTTATATTTTGGTATATTTACTTTGATATGAGCTGATTTGAGTTAGAAGTAATTAAATTTTTGTTTTGTCTTTTTGTGGGTGGAACCTGTGGGTATAAAAGAAGGCTCTGCACCGTAGGGAGGCAGTCTGAGTTTAGACTTCCAACAGGTCACACTGAAGGTGATGGACTTTTGAGCTGCGATGAAGGTACTGCTGTTATTTTTGTATGTTTTTAACCTGCCTGGATGTCCAATGTAAATATGCTGCACAGCTTCTCCACCTTTTCACCTGAAGATGAGCACAATAAAAGAAAACCAGCTAAAGTGAACTACGGCGTTGGCCTATCATTTTGTCCAAGTCATAATAGAGCCCCGCCACAGACCAAAAGGAAGAATAAGAAAACTAAATGGACACAAAAAAGATGCCTAAGGAAACATAAAAAGACAAAAACGATGCATAAGGAGACAAAGAAGGACACACTCCATGACCTCGTCATTTTCACAGTTGTAGCTTGAGCATGAGGCCAGTGTGGTCAGTCCTGCTTCAAATTCTCAACAACTAAGTCACGTGCATGTGGGGTAATGTCATTGATACCTTGCCACCTGCTCCTCCATGCGCCACCCAGGACACTAATGGTCCTTTTCCACTGGCGCCTCTAAAGCGCAGCTCAACTTGGCTCAACTCTGTTCAACACGGTTCAGGTGGTTTTCCATTACACTTCAGTAACAGCTCTAGTGGGTGGGTTTATTGTAATTTTGGGCGATCCCAGAGTCCAAAAATTGACACCACACTCCTCACCAGCTGGTGGCGGTAATGCTCCATTAAGCTGCTTGCCAACCACCATTAAACAGGTAGTAGAAAAGAAAACACCGAAAAGATACGCAACACATGGTAGGACATGGTAGCGATGTGGAACATTCTCCTTAGTCTGTGGCTTTTTGTCAGACTCAAAAAAGAAGAGACCCGGAAAAGGCTGCGGGCAGCGAGGTGAAACACTCTGGAGAAGTACAGGAGAGTGACTCTCATTCCCAGTGACTCCACCCCCTAACCAATCAGTGACCGACAGTCGTCTGACATTGCGTTTTTAGGCCAGCACGGTACGCTTGGAACTACAGCGAAGTACGTTCTAAAAAAGGGGCTGGTTCCACAAATCCTTGCTAGTGGAAAAGCCTTGGAACCGTGGAGAGCCAAGTGAAACCGCACTGTAGAGGTGCTAGTGGAAAAAGGCCATAACATGCTGCCATTACAATGACAAACAACCACAACTTCACTACAAAAGTTTTGTCCTTGCTCAAATCCTCCTTGACCTATCACATGTAAATAGGAGCCCAATGTGTTCTTAAAATTTCCCTAAAGACCTCACCAAGACCATGCAAATTCCATCCACATTCTGGCTGATCTTTTATGTTTTATGGAGTTGTCGTCCAGTCTGAATGGGACTTACCTTATCTCACTTAGTGACCTACCTTTCCTACAAATAAAGTGGTAGGTTTTCCACTTAAAAAATCACAAGGTGAACTAATGTTCAGACCAGAGAAAGCAGAATAGCAATTTTTTATTGTCTTAAACAATATTTTAAATCCATTTAAGCTAACAATATATTATGTTTTTGTTTTTTCACTTAATCACTTTTGTATTGAACCAAGACAGTTTGAGTGTTGAAAGTGTCCTTTTGCTTTTGCCCTCCTCACTTTAGAGAACATTGTGAAGAAACAAAACAACATACTGATACAAAAATTATGAAGTTTAAAAATTTACATTATCAAATTTACTGTTCAGTTAGAATGAGCATTAAATAACTTGAGTCACCCTTCAGAAATACTCTGATTCACAAAACTGAGTGCATGCTGACAGCTGTCTACTGCAGGTAAATAAGATTTTTATCATCCAGTTTGGTATAGAAATAGAGCTGGTTTTAAAGGGGGCTGGACTATTAAAGAAAATTTAGATAAAAATAAAGTTTGTTTTCCACTCAGTACCTAGGGGTAGTTGAGAAATCACATAAAGGGCCAGAGTCTGGTTTAGAAGCTGGTGCTCTCACTGATCGATACCAATGGCTTCTCAGTTTTGCTGTGCAATGAGTTCTCAATAAAAGCAGGGAAGGGGCATTCCCCTCCCCCCAAACCCTGCTGTTCCAGAATCCATTTCCAAAAACAACTCCAGCCTTGTCCATAATGGATTCTCTGTTTTATAGGCCTTCCTCTAGTGATTGGTTAATATTTCAGCCAACATCTGGATTTCTTGCACAGCCCACATTGTTGTATTGATTTATTGGTGCGCCCTTTCCACCCACCACTGTGGTTAAGCAATGTTCATTATGAGCCTCAAGAGTTCACAAACTGATATTATCTTCTTTGTGTGAATGCTATTGTTTTCCTGTTTATAGTTTCTTCTTTTACATTTTTTGCAGTCAAACTACTTCCACATACTTTGTGCTATTTTAACTATTCAAATATCCAAACATTTGGCTCAACTGAGAATAATGTACTATGACATTTGGTAACTTTGAACGCTTCTACTTTTTAATTTTTTTTTAAATTTTATGTACAAAAAGAATTCCCATGGAAGTACACTGATGTCTTTTCAATTCCTTCCAAAACATTGTTCTCCTTGAAATCAACTTCAGGATACTAGCTCTATTTTTGTCTTATGCAAATGTTAGCTTTTAGTTGCTGTTTTGCTTATTTTAGGTTTTAGCTACAGTTTTGCTCATCTTAGCTCTCTGATACAGCTTTGCTAATTTTAGCAATAGATAGATAGATAGGTAGGTAGGTAGGTAGGTAGGTAGGTAGGTAGGTAGGTAGGTAGGTAGGTAGGTAGGTAGG
>JAOXNZ010000030.1:25334638-25345008 GCA_028566095.1 Kryptolebias brasiliensis
TGAACATGGTGTTTGTTATGGACAATCCATGACGAGCACAGAAGTCCAACAACAGAACACCGCTCGGGTTCAGATCAAGGGGGCCGTTCCTCCCAAACACACCCCTCCAGGTCTAACTGTCATTGCCCACGTGAGCGTTAAAGTCCCCCAGCAGAACAAGGGAGTCTCCAGGAGGGGCACTCTCCAGTACCCCCTCCAAGCACTCCAAAAAGGGTGGGAAATCTGAACTGCTGTTTGGTGCATAAGCACAAATAACAGTCAGGACCCGTCCCCCCACACGTAGGCGGAGGGAGGCTCCCCTCTCGTTCACAGGGGTAAACCCCAACGTACAGGCACCAAGATGGGGGCATTAAGTATGCCCACTCCTGCTCGGCGTCTCTCACCGGGGGCAATCCAGAGTGGAAGAGTGTCCAACCCCTCTCAAGGAGACTGGTTTCAGAGCCAGAGCCGTGCGTTGAGGTGAGCCCCACTATTTCTAGCCGGAACCTCTCAACCTCACACACCAGCTCAGGCTCCTTCCCCACCAGAGAGGTGACATTCCACATCCCAAGAGCCAGCTTCTGTAGCTGAGGATCAGACCACCAAGGTCCCCGCCTTCGGCCACCACCCATCCCACATTGCACCCGACCCCTTTGGCCCATCCCATAGGTGGTGAGCCCATGGGAAGGGGGACCCATGTCACCTCTTCGGGCTGTGCCCGACCGGGCTCCATGAGCGAAAGCCTGGCCACCAGGTGCTCGCCAACGTGCCCTACCTCTATGCCTGGCTCCAGAGTGGGGCCTGATGACCCGTGTCTGGGCGAGGGAACGCTGCGTCCATTTATTTTACTCATCATAAGGGGTCTTTTGACCCCTTAAAAGGATGTCTATGCATGAAAAACTAGCTCTAAATATTTCATGAGCAGAAAATGAAATATCTGAAAGAAGAGCATAACATGAAAATGAGAATTTTACAGGTTGAATTAGACATGAAATTAGAAGAGAGAGCTGCTCAAAGAAAGATGCATGAGACAGCTATGCTTAATGTGACTAAATAAATTGTGTAAATAAAAATGTTGTCTTATTTGGCAAGACTGTTAGTACTGTCACCACAAACTATATTTCAGATCAGCTTCAGTTGAATTCCTCATTTAATTTTGCAGCATACTTTTACATTTTGTACACAACAAACCCCATTAAAGCCAAAATAAGCCATAAGCAGTATACTCCATGGTTAAATAAATCTTTATCTAACTGAAGTGCTGCAATGTGAAAGCAGCTCTGTGTGCAAGTCCTCATTGGTTATTCTCTGCCACTGCCACGGGCACATCTGCATCATCCTGATCTTCCATCGGAGGATCCGGACACTCATGCTGCTTTAGGTAGTTGTGCAGCACAGCTGTAGCAACAATCACTTTGCAGCATCTTCTTGGCTCAAAACGAAGTATATTCCTTAAGCAGTGGAATCGATTTTTCCATACTCCAAACATACGCTCAACCATCCCTCTTGTGTGAATACGAGCTCTGTTGTATCTTCTTTGTTCAGCTGTTATGGGATGTACGTATGATGTGAATAAGTATGTACTCTGACCATATCCACTGTCTCCAAGTAAAAGTCCGCTATGCTGTCCTCTGTCAAATTGAGCACATAATGAGGAGTTAAGAAAAATCCTTGAATCATGAGTTGCACCTTTCCAACGGGCAAGATGTTTGAAAATTCCAAACTGGGTGTGCATACACCCTGAACATTGATGGAAAACCAGTTCTTACGGTTTCTGTACTCCTTAGCATCAGAAGTTGATAGACACTTGTGAGGAATTTTGTGTTTTTTGTTACCTGTTTGCTCCTGTTTTCCCTGATTGGCTGGCAGTTTATCACCTGGTTCCTGGTAATCACCTCCCTGGCTTTATAAGGCTGCCCTGAAGATCAGATCCTCGTTGAAGCATCGCTTACTCTTGGGTATAGCAGTCTCAGCCGTTCAAGTATTTGAATATTACCTGAGCTTTACTGACCTGTTTGTTCTCCTGTGTTCAGAACTATCACCTCAAGTTGTCTTGGACGATCTTCTCCTGCCAGGCTGGAGAACCTGAAAGAGAGCTACTCACCTGACCCGTTTCTGTGCTGCTGCCTGTCTGCCTCTAACGAATCCAGAAAGCTACTCACCAGATCACTCACCTGCCTCAGTCTGTACATACTCACCTCGGAACTTGGACTCTCCTCTCAGTACCGTGCCTCGTCCCAGGACCTAACATATCCGGATCCAGTACTCACCACCCTGTAAATGAAGTCACTTACCTTTTGTTAAACCACCTCCTAGTGTCTGTCTGTTGCCTGACTGCTCATTGTTTGACAAATCTGTTAATTCTGATAACTTGATAGCAACATGACATCCATATATGCAGCCAATCACTCCTGGGAATTGCCCATATTCATAGAACCGCACTTTATAGTTGGCTTGCTCAGCAGCACCAGGGAATTTGATGTACAGGCTTCTCAGTTCACAAATGGCACTGCAGACTCTGTGGACTACTCTACACACAGTTGCTTCACTGGCACCACACAAAACACCAGTTTCATGATGAAAGATTCCAGATGCTAAGAATCTCAAAGTGATCAGAACTTGGAGATAGCTGGGTACAGGCCTTCCTCTTTGATTCAGCGAGGAAAGTCTAGGCTCAAGCAAAGTAATTAGTTCCAATGCATTTTCTTTGTACATACGAAAGCGGTCTCGGAATGTTATTTCATCCAAGAGGTTCAATGGATTACTTCTATCCACAAGTACTCTTCTGGATAGTCCCTGTAGTGTATAATGGTATTCATTTAGATAATCAGAATACTCCATGCTGCCAAACTGTCTCTGCTACCTTTCACAAACAATACTAAGCAAAAGTTAAACCTGCTGAAGGATTAACTTAAGCTTCAATTTAGTCACAGAGTATCTCTGATCCACCTTTCTGCAATTGGTTTTGTTTAATACAGAACAGACTAAATCTGAGACTATTTTAAGATAAGGTTGTGCAAGGGACTTAGAGTTAAACCAGCTCAAACAGCATTTTAGTCTAGGACTAGCCTTAAACCTTGTCTGTGAAACCGACCCTTAGTGTACTCTAATTTAGTCCTTTCTAGTCTAGATTAGTTAAGTTTAGTTTATTTTTGGTTCGACTTGTCTAGTTTAGTCCAGTTCAGTAGAAGTTTGGTTTAACTTAGTTTAGTCTTGTTTAGTTATTTGATGTTTAGATTAGATTAGTCTAGTCTAGTTTAGTTCAGTAAAAGTTTATTTTAACTTAATTTAGTTTAACATAGTTTAGTTATTTGTTGTTTAGTTTAGGTTTGTCTAATCTAGTCTAGTTTAGTGTACTTAACCTAGTCTTGTTTAGTTTAGCTTAGTTTTGCTTAACTCAGTTTAGTAATTTAGTTTAACTCAGTTTAGTCTAGATAATTATGTTTAAATTAGCTTAGTCTAATCTAGTCCAGACTAGTTTAGTGTAGTTTAAGCTAATCTTGTCTACTCTAGTTTAGTTTAGGTTTGACTAGTCGAGTCTAGTTTAGTTTAGCTTATCCTAACTTAGTTAATTCTAAGTAAGTTTAAAATACTTTATCTTTAAGGAGAACTGAAAAATGTTTTGAAGCTAACATCAGTTAAAAGAAAATCATAAAATATGCTTGTTGTAAGATTAAAAATAAAAAAAACAAATAACTAATTAAAAAAAAATACTGAAAGCTAAACTAAACTCAAATCTCAAAAAATCAACATTTCATGAATGTTATTTAGTCAAACACATCCACACAACATTGCAGGGACCTGTTTTTTGACCTAAAAGATAAATAAACTGTTTTTAGCGTTTTAGTCAATAATTTCCGGAGTGGGTAATTTGTGGGGCGGAGTGTCATCCTGGTTCATGACAAGTGCTGTGCTCCAGCCGACCAAGAATGCCGCTAATGTCCAGTTGTTTACTAGTGGAAATGGAAGAAAAACCCTTTCTAGAAAACGAAGAAATGCCGGAAGACTTCACCGGAGTAATGGATATACAACCATGCCAGCATGAACCTGAACCAACAGCTGGATCTCTGGAATCAAATGAAAACTCTTCAGATTCGAACTCTGATGATCACCAGTACCATCATGGCTAACAAAACAATGTACATAACGACCAAGTTGGGAGTGTGGAACAGTGAGAATCGATTACCCCCAGATCGGTGTCATAACATCAGTACATAACACTGCAAATCAACATAAAGATGGCAGGAGAGAGCTAACGTTGCTAACTTGAAGCTAACCGGATGGTAGTTCAGTGCTAACCGGATTTAACTCGTAAACAACATGAGCATGCTTCAAAGTAGCATTTATAAACTCTCACACCAGAGTAAACTAATCAACAGCAGTTTCAGACTATGACATTTGTTTAATCACACATGGATTATCTCTATTTTTCCTCAATAACAAACTGCTCTGAGTCACAAATTGATCTCAGGCTGTCGGCCTGTAAGCAGCTCATACCTTCTAATGACAACGCACATTCATGTCACGTTTGAACTGAAAGTTCTGTGGCGTTGTCCTCCTCTCCATTTGCCTTTCTTTTAAAATTAAAAACATTTGAAGTGGTCAAAACCAGAGTTCTGTTAGTAATTCCCACATCGGAGCTTATGGAGCCAAATCTGAGAAAGATTTTTATCTTTCAGGAAGGGAAAAAATGAAACTCCAGTAGTATTTTCTGGCCGGTTCTAATAATTAATTAATACTGAACTATATTGTACTGGTATTTATCCACTCACTTATGAATTGCTGAACCTCAGCGGCTCAGTGGGCGTCACACATCAGGGGGGGTCACAGAAAAAGCCGAAAACACCCAAGTGGTTTCTTCAATGTTCGGTATTAAATAAATTTATAATATGATTTTTTTTTGAAAATTTTACAATAAGCATATTTGATGCTTTTCTTTCAAATGATGTTGGCTTCAAAACACGTTTCAGTTCAGCTTTAATATTGACAAAGCTACTCTGGTGTTTTTGGCACTTTCCGTGACCACCCTGATGAGTGACATCCACTGTGCTGCCAAAGTTTATGAGCATTTAGCAATTCAACAGCAAGTGGATGAGTACGCCTGCAAAATAGTTAAGTGTGTTGCAATTAATTGCTCGAACCGGACAGAAAATACCACTGGAGTTTCATTTTTTGGCTTCCCAAAAGATAAAAATCTTTGTCAGATTTGGATCCATAAGCTCTGACATGAGAATTACTATCCGGACTTGGGTGACCGCCTCTGCAGCGACCACTTAAAGAGCAGTACCTCAAGGTCCGACTCTCATTAATGCGGTGTACTGGCTTCGCATAGAAGAAGCAGAATGTTTTTCCAGGAGCAGTCCCAACTATTTTTAATTTTAAAAGAAAGTAAATGGAGAGGAGGACATTGCCACAAAGAAGACGAGAAATGAGGAGTTTACCTCAAGCGAGAACATGCTCCTGTCATTGAGGTATGAGCTGCACATATACCTGACAGCCTGAGATCAGTTTGTGATTAAGAGCAGTTTGTTCTTGATGAAAAAATATAGACAATCGACATGTGATTAAACATATGTCATAGTTTGAAACTGCTTTATTAGTTTACTCTAGTCTGAGAATGCAAAAATGTTACCCTCAAGCGCACAAACGTTTTTAAAAAATTATCGAGTTAGCATCAAGTTAGCAACATCCGCTCTGTCCTGCTGGTGTATTGTCTTGCAGAGTACTGGTGTGATGACAATGATCTGTAGGTAATCAGTTCTCAGTTCATTCAACGTTCCGAACTTGGTCGTTGGGCACATCATTTTGTCGGCCATGCCGGTCCTCATGATCATCAGAATCTGAAACTGAAGAGTTTTCACTTGATTCCGAAGAGCCAGCTGTCGGTTCAGGTTTATACTGGTATAGTTGTATATCCATTACTCCCACAAAGTCTTCCGGCATTTCTTCCATTTCCACTAATAAACAATGGAACTGTAACTGCGCTCTTGGTCCTTCAGCAATGGCTTGGAGTTGGCCGGGGCACAGCACACGTCATGAACCCAGGACGGCAACCCTGCTCCCCAAATTACCCCACTTCTGCACTTATTGACAAAAACACTAAAAACAAGTTATTTAAGTTTTAGGTCAGAAAAATGGGTCCCTTGAATGTTTTGTGGAAGTGTTTGACTAAATGATATTCATGCAATATCAATATTTTGAGATTTGATTTGATTTCTCATTTAATTTAGATTGATTTAAGATAGTTTAGTCTTGTTTATTTTCCTGCAGTTGATTTTAGTTTAGTTTAGTTTGTCTAGTCTAGTCATTTATGGGCTGGTTTGGTTTAGTCTAGTCTATTATCTAGTTTTGTCGAGTCTAGTTTAGTAGTTTAGTTTAACCTAGTATTGTCTATTTTACTTTAGATTAGTTTACTTAGCTAAGTTTTGTCTAGTTTAATTTAGTCTAGTTTCTGTGACCCTGAACAAGAAAAATCAAATCAAACAACCCCCCCCCCCCACATACACACACACACACACACTAATCATTTAGCATTGGCCTTTGCATAACTGAACAATGTTAGTGCAGTGTGGAAGACACAGCACTGGAAAAGGTGTATGTGGCTCCTGCTGTGGGCAGCAGCAAGTCTCTAATTAGTGCTATTGAAAAGCTGCAGGAAGTGGTCATGCACATGAGGGGTTGAACACAGATTAGAGTCCAGGCCATTTGTATGTTAAGCTGCTGCAGTCAGGCTAATTGCATGTAAAATGTGTGTACAAGCAGTAAACTGAGGGTGGTGGTGGGGTAGGAATTAAATTACAACTCATTTAACTTTCAGAAACCTTGGTGAACTCGTTCTTATTTAATCTCCCCACAGAGCTGACAGGACAACTGATACTCCTCTCAGACGATTCCATCTTCTAAGTGGATGTCCACTATTCCCAATCTATCCCCACCAACATCCCAGTTTGTTTCCATGGTAACGTGCCCTTAACCTTCTGCCAGCCATCCCCCACGGAGTCGACCCCTTTCGCCCAGTCCCCCATCTCTGTTTCTCTCAGCCTGGGAAATCAGCCTAATAAATAGGTTTATGGTAATCAGTCTACTGAATGGAAAGTGGAGCTGTCAGTCAGAATGCAAACTTCACTTTCCCTCATTGACCAGGACTGCTAATCTAGAGCTGTCCTTTACTGGTACTCCCTGTGTATCTTTCACTTCTCTTCCTTTATGTCTTTTTTTTAATATACATTTTTTTTGTTTGTTTGTTTGTTTGTTTTGTTTTTGGTTTATGGTATGAGTGGTGTAACTCACCACTCATACCATCTGACTTCAGCTCAAACACAATATTCTATTTATTCAACAGCCTTTTTTAAAATAATTATTTCTTTTAAAATGAAAGATTTAGCATTCTTAGATGGAATGCATATCGCCCACTGCCTTTTTTTTGTCAAAGTTCTAAACTAAGATCATCATATGATGAGAAATGATGGAGGTTATAACCGTTTTAGTCAAACAATATAAATGATGTTATGCATGATCTTCTGCAACACGGTGAGATCTTGGAAGATGTCATAATACTCAGAAAATGTGTTGAGGATAATGTCAACAGTTAATACCAGATTGTGTCTTTAAGCAAATTGTGTCTTTAAGCAAAGACGCAATCTGAAAGCATTCGAAATATCAGTAAAGAATGAATCTCAGCTACTACTAGAGCAAATTCCAGCTCCAGGCACCAACTACCTTGCGGCCACAGCTCCGATAAGCCGCCTCGACAATGGAGGCACATGGCCCACTCGGACTCAATGTCCCCCACCTCCCCCAGAACATATTCAAAGTTCTCCCAGAGGTGGGAGTTAAAGCTCCGTCTAATGGGAGACTCCGCCCGACGTTCCCAGCAGACCCTCACAATACGTTTGGGCCTGCCAGGTCTGACCGGCACCCTCCCCCACCATCGGAGCCAACTCACCACCAGGTAGTGTTCACCTGAGTGTCCAAGACATGCGGCCGTAGATCAGATGAAACAACAACAAAGTCGATCATTGAACTGCGACCTAGGGTGTCCTGGTGCCAAAAGCACATATGGACACCAGTATTGCAACAGTATTCACAGATGTTTTCATGGATGTTTTGTCTTAATGACAAAAGACACACACTTTTGCACAGTCTGTCAGTTTGTGAAGACGGTCTGCTCTTGGTAGATTTACACATGTCCCATATTCTTTCCATTTCTTGTTGATAGATTTAACAGAACTCCTGGGGATGTTTAAGGCTATGAAAATCTTTTTGTATCCATCCCCTGACTTGTAATTTTCAATAATCTTTTTGCTGAGTTCAGTCTTTTAAAAGGGGTGAATATTCACGCAATTACTTATTTTACATCAAATATTTTTATTTTATTTACTGACTGTTTTTTGAACATATATTTATTGGAAAGAATGTCAATTTATAGTGATCATGGCATGCTTTTTTAAGGCACTGTACATTCAACATGCAGGCAGCATTGTAAGAAATGTGAATTGTGTGTATGTGTGTGTGTGTGTGTTCACTTAGCTAACCTGTACACAACGGATGCTAAAATCAGCATTTACCTCCACCCCTCCACACACACCCAACTTCATTCCACTGTTTGTTTTTAAACATTTTTACACTCCATTTATTGTCCACAGACAAAAACTAATTTACGTGGAAGAGAAAACTGTTATGCATACTAAGTCTTTATTCTGAAGTGATGATGATGTAACATCTGACTTCAGACGAGCAATATTTCAGGTGTGACAAGGATCTTATTCTGTCTGCCTCTTTATTTCACATATTGCTAACGCCTGCTCATAACTCACCACACTGATAGGAAGAAGAATGATGTGATGAACAAAAGTCCTTCATCCCGCTCGGTGTACAAAGGATGGTAGCTCAGTTGTTGTTGTGGAGGTTAAGGGTGTTTGTAGACAGGTTAAAGGTCACAACTTCTCTACTGACCCCTGAGTCAACAACACACTTAACCCCTCATTGTAACTGATCTTTGCTTGTCCAGGAGCTCCCAGATGAGAGGTGCTGCCAGCATTGTTTACTCACCAAAGCTGAGGTTGTTCAGATAAAAGAGTACAGATGATTTATGGACTCCACCACCTTTTCTGGTCTGTTAACATTGTAAATGTAAACGTGCCTATTTAGCTTATCCGTGTGATTGATTTAAACATTAAGAAAATAACTCAGTATTTGGGGAATTTGGGGAATAGTCTTTATTTTGACAAGCATAAGCAAAAGTGGTAATAGAAAAGAAATTTAAAAAAAGCAAATTATTTAAATATTTAAAAAATGAATTTGCAAAATGAGTGAGTGAGTTAACGTATAAATGTTAAAAGTTACACACATGTAGGATAATATTTGTCACCCACCGCCGAATACAAATGGCAAAGGTTTTGCCTGTGCCTGTGTTTATTAGAAAACTATCTCTTGAACCACTGCACAGATTTTATTTGTTACCATTCTAGGTGTCACAATTTCTCTCCACTATCTGGACTTCATCCAGAGAAGACTGGAATCTTCTGGCTCTAACTTCATGGAAAACCAGATCAGTTTAGATTGTAAATTGAATTTATTTATTGTATTTCTGTCCAATTTTTTTAGGTTCATAGTATGGTGAAAAAAATAAACTAAAAGCAGAAAGCTTTGTCAAACCTAAAGCTTTTTGTGTCACAATGTTGGTAGATCCATATTCAAAACAACTGGCTGACTTGATCCAAACCAAAGTCCTTCATTCCACTCACTGAGAACTAATGCATAATAAACAGGAGCCTGAACTGAAGAATCCAAATAATCGAGCAAGGACAAGGACAAGGCAATGGCAACAAACTGGTAGAGGACAAAGGAATTCAGGAAGATAATATACTGGGAAACAAATCATGAATGACCAACAGCTAAATAGCAATTAAAAGTATCTCACAGGGCTGCACCTAGCTGGCGAATGGCATTCATGAGAAAGTCTCCAGAATGTTGTCTCATGTGTGAATGCTGACTCAGCATTGAAAGTAGTACTTTGTGTCTCAAAAACATAACGTTTGTGTATTGTTTCACAACTTTTTAAAGATTTTAGCAAGGAACAAAACTCAACAATCGCTCCAGATGAGTTAGGAAATGTAAGCCAATAAAAGTCCCCTAATCATAGATAAAAAAAAAGTCAAAGCTAAACTTTATTTATAAGGAGTAGTTCATGCATAAAACAACCCAATGTTCTTTCCAATAAAAAAAATAAGACTTAAAAGAACAACAGATTTACACTCACTGGCCACTTTATTAGGTACACCTTGGTAGTACCGGGTTGGACCCCCTTTTGCATTCAGAACTGCCTTAATCCTTTGTGGCATAGATTCAACAAGGTACTGGAAACATTCCTCAGAGAGTCTGGTCCATAT
>JAOXNZ010000030.1:25568304-25578485 GCA_028566095.1 Kryptolebias brasiliensis
AATAACCAAAGGTCATCCAACTAAAATCTATAAACAATCGGGAAAAATAGCCAAAAGAATTGTAATGTGCCCGAAGCACATAACAACAATACATCAAAACTTGCAGCTCAGTCAAAAATAGTGTCCTATAACTTTTGTTAGCAGCACATTGTATGGTGTAAACAATATTCATAAAAAATAGCAAAAGGTTTTCCCATAAATCAAATCAAAGCTTTATTGTCTCTGCGATGGTAGATGTTCTGCAGGGTCGGTTGTGCAATGCCGGTGATCTTTGTGGTTGTCTTTACCACTCTCTGCAGGCGTTTGCTGTCATTCACAGTAGCACTGCTGTACCACACATTGATACAACTAGTCAGGGTGGACTCGTTGGTGCAGTGGTAGAAGTTGCTGAGGATTTTGAGTGACATGCCAAATTTCCTCAGCCTCCTCAAGAAATACAGCTGCTGCTGAGCCCTCTTTAGCACCTGCATGGTGTTCAGTGTCTAGGTGAGGTCATCATTGATATAGCCCCCCAGGTACTTGAAACTGCTCACCCTCCCCACCTCGAGATCCCGGATAAACAGTGGCTGATGAGGTCTCCTCTTCTTCCTCATATCCACTATCATTTCCTTGGTCTTATCAGTGGTGAGGGTGAGGTTGTTGTCCACACACCATGTCACCAGATTTTTCACCTCCCGCCTGTAGTCTGCCTCGTCTCCTCCAGTGTTATCACCTATCACAGCTGTGTCGTCAGCAAACTTCAGGATGATGTTGTCAGGATGGGAGGAGACACAGTCGTGTGTGGACAGGGTATAAAGAATAGGGCTGAGGACACAACCCTGCGGGGTACCAATAGTGGTGGTAAGGCTGGCTGAAGTCCTGTTTCCAATCCGGCCAGACTGAGGCCTGCTACATAGACAACAATGAAATTTAAAACCCAACACTCTTTGCAGCTTTATAGCTCAGATTTGCTTCATATCTGCTTTTTCACAATTTGTATACTTCTTATACAGTTTATACACCAAAACAGACATTTTTGTCTTCTTTGACCCACTGCGATAAGACCTATGGTTTTCTCTAAATGTCCCCAGAATAACAAGAGGGCACACCGAAACTCTGACTTATTTATCCTGCATTGGGGAAATTGTGTTGTTAGGGTGGTAAGCCATACCAAAAACAATCAGAAAGTCAGAAAATCTAAATCAAATAGAATAATCACACAATATATTCAAATAAATGAAATAGAAACATAAAATAGGTATTTCAAATATTCAAAAAAACAAAAAAGAAAACAAAACAAGGTTTGTTTCACACATCAGCCAGAAATAACCAAAAGCATATTTACATTATTTAACATGTTTGTTAAAAAGTCTGGTTGCAGATGGGAATGGGATGAAGGATCTCTACAGACATTCTGTCCTCCATTGACATATATTAAGAACTGGATACACTTTAATGCGTAAGCATTGGCTTCCCTTTAGGCTGGCTGAGCTATAAGTTCATGCAAACAAAATGGAACTAAAAAATAAAAATACACCTGAAATAATTATTTCCAGGTGCTGACATTTGCTGATTTACATAGTTCTTACCTTGTTATTGTATTTTTGGATATTAATTTTCCTAATGCAGTACATTTAGTTCTAATTAGTTATTTGATGCCCAAAAAAGCCCTACAATTGCATGGGGGCAGTAAGTGGGGCTTAGAGCTTCTCATTCCAACTGCACAGACTCTGGCTCCAAAAATACAACACAGCAGTTTTGTAAACCAGATCCTGATGACTTCAATTTTGACCAAGGAAATGAGGAAAGGATGCTTTGAGCTTCTTTTTTATGTTGATGCTGTAGACACATAAAAATGTACCTTTATGGACACTTCTGCAAGGAAGTTCTTACATGACTTGTAGTTTTCACAGTGACTGTTTGAGGCTTACTTTCAAACCTGTGTTTTGTCTGCCTGTCTTATTTTATTTTAAATGAGCCACTGGCAGTAGTTTTAAGATTTATTTTTAATCTTGGTACTATAATGATCCATAATGAACTATTGCTAGGTGCTGTTGCATGGTTACTGTTTCTTTAAGTTAGGTTGTTTTTGGGTTATACCGGAAGAAATGTTTTGTCACTTCCGGGGAGGGAGGGGGCTGTCCTGTTATGCTCGTCTTGTTAAAGTGCACCCTCTTCTTCTTCCTCTGGCTCATTAGGAGGCTGCCTACCGAGAACTGTGTGAGATGCTAAAGATGGGAATCATAGAGTCATCTGATGTCCCTGGACATCTGCTGTGGTGACAGAAGAATAGAATAGCTCATAAATGCGCTTCTGCGTAGATTACAGGCCACTTAATAAAGTTACTAAAAAGGACTCTTATCCCCTCCCCAGAATCGATGAGTTTCTCGACTTGGAAGCGGGGTCCTCTTGGTTCTACACTCTGGACCTGCGAAGTGGTTACTGGCAGGTGCCACTGTCTCCAGAATCCAGACTAAAGGCCGCCTTTTGCACAAACAGGGGACTGTGGCAGTTCAGAGTCCTGAGCTTTGACCTGTGCAACGCTCCAGCCACCTTTGAGAGGCTTATGGACAGTGTGCTGGCTGGTGTCCCAAGATAGCAGTGTCAGGTCTACCTGGACGACTTCCTGGTGCATGGGACCTCTTTTGAAACCACCTTAGATGCCCTGAGACAGGTGATAGAGAGTGTGAGTGCCGCAGGCCTTAAGCTGCATCCTGACAAGTGCCACCTCCTGAGGAGGGAGGTGGAGTTTCTTGGTCACAAGCTGGGTCGTGAGGGCATCAGCACTTTGGAGGAAAAAGTGCAGACCATTAAGGACTGGCCCACTCCCACTTTGGTGTGTCAAAGATCCTGCGCTGCCTCTGCCAGGGTTACTATTGGGGTCTGCAGCGTAGAGATGAGGAGGACTTCTGTGGCAGCTGTGACTCCTGTTCCTCTCACAAGGGGCCGCTGGACCAGTCTGTGCTCAACTTCAGCAGCAACCAGCAGGAGCACCAATGTAGACCTCATGGTCTACAGGTCAGCAGTACAAGATTACACTCAGTGTACGCCTGCCCTGCTTATGTTAGGGAGAGAACTAAGGACCCCTGCTGAGCTGTTTTTTTGGGAGCCTCCTGACGGACTGGATGCACCACAAAGTTTGAGCTATGCAAGGAAGTTGCAGGACTGACTGGAGTCAGGACATTCTTATGCTCGGGACCAGCTGGCAAAGGCAGGACTGCGACAAAAGAGGAATTATGACTTAACCACTAAGCCTGAAGAGGACAAAAGGACAGTGTCCTAAACTGCATAGCAACTGGGTTGGACCCCACAGAGTCCTGGAACGAGGTGAGGAAGTGGTTTATAGAGTAAAGTTACTGCCTAGAGGCAAGAAAGGGGTGCTGCACAGAGACAGGATGGCCCCATATAAAGGTTGCTCTATTTCCCCTTTCTCTGAGGGGGTGTGCAAATCCCACATACCCAAGCACAGCTGGACCCCCAGCTGGACACGTCCTCCACCGCTCCTTCTTGATCTTCCCCTCAGTTACCTATAGTTCCCACTGCCCTTCAGAGGCCAAGGAGGCGACATCAATGGTTTTGGTGCATTCGTAAATTATGTGACGGAGAATGAGTAAAATCAGGGAGCTTGTATCTTTTGGTAAGGAAGACTGACAAGTTTTCCTGTATGAGTAGTTTGACAAAAGATATACAAAATACATGGTAATTTTTTAAAGAAAACTTTGAAAAAAAAACCAATGTATGCTCTTGATCAGGGGATTAAATTTGGCACCTTGTAAAAATTATTTGGACATCCCTGAGTTCAATGGTCACACAGCTACAGACAATGTGAAATTTGTTTGCAACCTTTGGTTAGAGAAAGAAAAACCCACAAATATCACTGAAATAACTTAAAACTGACAGAATTAATATAAAATAAAGAAATACCTAAACTCAGCTGATGAAAATCAGTCATTGCTTTTGACTTCTGGTTCAAGAGAATTATTTAAGAAATGGATTCAGTCATTTTGCCCATTTAAAGGGTGAAACGTAGTCACTGTGCTGTTTGGTATCATGGTATCATACCACAGTGAAAATGGTGCACAGAAAGCTGAGGACGAAGTTGTCTCAGGACCTTACAAATAAAATTATTGACAAGCATGTAAAGGCTATAAGACCATCTCCAAGCAGGTTGATGTTCCAACAAGTCCCATTAGCTCTGCGTTCACAGACCCAAAACTAAAACATACAAAGAAAAGAACCCTGAACATACAGTGAAACATGAAGGAGGCTCAGTTTTGTTTTAGGGCTGCTTTGATGCCTCTGGAACAGAGTGTCTTAAATCTGTTCAGGGTACAATGAAATTTTAAGACTATTAAGGCATTATGGAGCCAAATGTGCTGCTTAGTGTCAGAAGACTTGGACTTGGTCACAAGTCATGGGTCCTCCAACAGGGTAATGACCCAAAACACACGAGAATAGCTAAAAAACAGGCGCAGCTGGTTGATTAGGGCAGGTGGGGTGCTGCCCTTCTTCATGTGAAGAAGTGAAAAGGTTAGGATCCTGCTAAGGTCTGGGCCTTGGACAGAGTCTTTAAGAAGGTGTTGGAGCCTTTTTTGTGGGGTTGGGTGGATGGGAGGATTCATCTGTTTCTCTAATTTAATTATTAGTCTGGAGTGTTTTTGTGAGGTACTTGAGACACAACCAGTTTGAGGAAGAGGGAGAAAGAGAAAAAAGTCAACAACTTTGTACATGCATTAAAAAACAAAAACAATAAATAAACATTTAAAAATATCTAACCTATGTTTTGTCAAAGAAAATGTAACGCAAATTGTAAAACCTGGGTGGTTAAGTGGTAATTCAGGAACTGAAAACAATGCATGTCCTACCAATACATATGCTCAGGAGCTTTTATTGCTAAGAACAAAACATTGGACTATTCTAAAGTGGTCTTCTGAGTGTCTCATTCCACCCCTACTAAAAACAAGAAACTTAAAGTTAAAACAGGAAAAAACTAAGCAACCAAACACAAAATGTTTAAATAGCAGCATTGGCACAAAATCTCTTCAGAAATGTTCCAGTTTAATTTGTCATGGTAAGCAGCAGAGTATGTCTCTAAGGTCTAAAATAGGATTTGTGCTAAGCAGAGAGGAAGCTGGATCCTTGAAAGAGTCAGGGGGTTTCCGGTACATATGATGTTTTATCTTACAGAAAGTAAAATTTGCAGGTATGCTAAAGGATAATTAGTAAAGTTGGCTGAATGAGTGGAGCTGTTTGACGCAGTGCTGCTACAGGACTGAGGCCTGAACCTGCTGGACTTTGGCCTGCTGGAAGTGGCTGAGCACAGAGGAGTCCATTTAAAAACCAGCCTCCTCTTCCTCAGCACACTGTACTCAGCAAAGTGCTGCTACATCTGCAGGCAGAGATCATCTTTCACCACCCCCACCCCATTCTCCGTATGGCTGTTTGGGTTTGGTTTAAACAGATCGTCCTCATTTGTATTAATACTTGTGTTTGAAATAAAAAGATCCTGTTTTTCAGATAAAGTCATTTGTTTCACTGAAATAACGCAAACATTTAAAAAATGAAGGTTAGCAGCTGACTCTATGTTTGACTCAGATGAAGATCAGTAGTTTAATTTACTAAAAGTCATAGTGTAGCTTCGTTAACTACTGCTCAGGTGAACTAACCAGATGTGATTTCACTCAACAAACAACAGCCAAAAACACCAAAGAGCAATTTTGCCTGTGTGTGTGTGTTTATTTGACTGTATTATTAGTAAAATGTCTTCTAAACCACTGAATGGATTCTAATGAAACTCTCAGAAAGTGATAATTAGATGTACTTTTACAATTGATTAACCTTTGGAGTCAACCTGATTCAAGATGGCAGCCACAGCCAACTGACCTCAGGAAACACAAAACTGGCTATAAGTCAGTTAATGATTTAGATTTTTAGCTAAAATTTAATGTGGTAGTAGTTGAGAGTCATCCTCAAGACATTCTCTGAGCACTAACAGATCTTGCAAGATCTTACAGTATCTCAAGATTGCACATTACATCTTTTACAAGGTTTGACCAAAATGGCTGTCTCTTCTCATTATGAAAATATTTTACTTTAAAACTCTGACATAATATATATTCCTTTAAGGATTGCTAGGCCTTTAATTTTCACATCTGTTAGTGTGTGGTGGTGGTCTCAGGTGTTCCTCCTTCAGCAGTTCATCTCCTTTAAAACAAATTTACGTTCAGATCTCCAGGTGTGTCCAGGCATGATAAAGCCAAACCATCAGTTTGATGGAACAGAACCATGTCACTTATTTCCATTTTCACAGCAAACAAATCTAACAACTCCACTGCTGATTTTTTTTTTCCTTCAACAATTTGCATCTCCATCATGTTGAACATCTAGTTCCTAAAAACAGGTTTGTTATTTTGATAAGTTTAACATGACAGCAAAAGAAGATGTCGGCTGAAGAACCAGAAAAGCTGTGGGTTAAGTGTGAAGCAGCAATATAGAAGAAAATATTTTGTCCTATATCTCTTATGGCCCATAGGAAAAAAACCTGATTCAGTTTCATAAAAAAAAAAATTCTTCATGTTAAGACTGAAAGCACCTGTCAAGGAAAATATCTGTGTTTATATCTCATGTTAAAAGAAAAGCAGTGGTTTTCACTTGAAAAAATGATCACATATTTAAAATATAACTGAAGCAAGTGCATCTGAAATAAAAAAGGCAGGAATGGGGGAGGGAGAGAGGAGCAGAGATGAGAGAGGAAGGGAGAGATGGAGGAAACCATGGTTACAAGACAATGATGACGGCAGGATGATGCACACAGAGGTCAGTGATGGAAGAGCAAATGGCAGCATGATGAATGAAGCTCAGTAAAAAGACTGATTACCTGCAGTTAGAGGAGCTGTGGTTGATGTTGGCTCACCGTGTGAGGAAAATCTTCTCAGACTTGGACGACCTATGTTTCCCCTCACTGCAGAAACCAGTGACAAGCAGAAGCAATTACAGTCATTCCAGAGTGAAAGGGAGAAAAAAATCTGATGGAAAAACAGCAGTGGGGTGAGAGTCCTGCCCTGTATCTCTTTGCCCACAGACACTCCTATCTGTCCTCCGACAGCTCGTTGTTTTCCAATCAATAGACAGCTCAGCTTCAACAGAGGCTGCGCACTACTGGGCGTCTGATGACATCAGCTCACCCGCTCCCTCCCCCTTTATCCTCTCTGCCTTCCTTTGTCCCTGCCTCCTCCCTGCTTCCACTGATCTCAAAAAATCATGAGGAGAGAGTGGAGATTGGGGGTGCAGAACAGACTGGAAGGGGGTGCAGGACAACGTTACAATCATAGCTCCACCTGCTTTTGTTTTGTCGTCCCCATGCTGACAAGGACCTCAGAGGAATAAAACAACAATTTTCAACCTGTATATGTGCTTAGAATAAAACAATAAAATAGTTCTTTATTTGTGCATTAGATGGGAAATTCAGATGGTTGCAGAAGCAAAGTAATATACACAAAAAAATTTAGTAAAAATATACCCTCATCGGTGCACTGAGATTAGGTCCACCTGTTCAATTGCATGTTAACACATATAGCTCATCAGCCAATCACATAGCAGCAACTCAATACATATAGGTATCTAGACATGTTGAAGACAACTTGTTAAAGTTTAAACCACACCTCAGAATGGGGAAAGAAAGGGGATTTAAGTAACTTTGAATGTGGTGTGGTTGAATTTCAGAAACTGCTGATCTACTGGAACATCCACATATAACCATCTCTATGGTTTACAGAGAATCATCTGAAAAAAAAGAAAAATATTCAGTGAGCTACAGTTATGTGAATGAAAATGCCTTGTTGATGTAAGAGGTCAGAGGAGAATGAGCAGACTGGCTGGATATGACAAAAAGGCAACGGTACCGGAAATAAAGACTAGTTTCAACCAAGGTCTGTAAAATATCATCTCTGAATGCACAGCACGTGGAACGTATAAGCAGATGGGCTACAGCAGCAGAAGACCACAAAAGGTGTCACTCCTATCAGCTATAAACAGGAAACTGAGGCTACAATTCACACAGGCTCATCAACATTGGAATATAAAAGAGTGGAAAAACATTGCCTTGTCTGGTGGGTCTGGAGTCACTGAATCCAACAACATCCACCAGATCTCTATCTAATCCAGAGGAATAAATCAAGAATTATTTTAATTTGTAATGTGGCAGAATGAGAGATAGGTATCATAGTTGTGCAGCTAACAAATCTGCAGCAATTGTGTAACGCTAACATGTCAATATGGATAAGAATCTGTGCAGAATGTTTCCAACACCTCGCTGAATCTATGCCATGAAGAATTAAGACAGTTCTGAAGGAAAAAGGGGCCAACCTGGTACAAGCAAGGTTGACCTAATAAAGTGGCTGGTGTGTGTGTTTCTATTTCTTCCTTCAGCCCTTGGTATTTTCCCAGCTTCTTGTGCTCCTTTTTCCTGATGTTACAGCCACTTTGGATTGCTACATCTATCACCACTGCCTTTTTCTGTTGCTTGTCCACAACCACAAAGTCCGGTTTGATAGCCGGTTTGTTTGACTGTTTGTCAGTCTGAATCTGGAGGTCCCACAGTATTTTAGCCCTGCCATTCCCCACAACCTTTGGTGGAGTCTCCCACTTTGACTGTGGGTCCATCAGTCCATACTAGGTACAGATGTTCCTGTACACTATTCCAGCCACTTGGTTATAGCTTTCCATGTATGCTTTGCCTGCCTGCATCTTACATCCTGCTCTTATGCGGTGGACTGTCTCAGGTGCATTTTTGCACAGCCTGCATTTTGGGTCCTGTCTGGTATGGTAGACTATTGTTCTTGTGCTGAGGCCGTGTCCCCAGCTGCAATGATTAGTGCCTCTGTGCCCTTCAGTCCAGCCACTTGTAAGATTTGTTGATATTAGCCACCTCCTCAATCTGCTTGTGGTATATGCTGTGCAGGGGCTTATCTTCTTATGATGGTTCCTCTTGTTTATCTTCTTCCACACTTGGTTTCTGCTGCCTGAGACATTCACTTAATAGATCATCATTGGGGGCTTTCTTCCTGATGTACTCCAAGAACTTAGGTGTTTCATTCTGTATAGTGGTGCTGATACTCAGTAGTCCTTTCCCTCTCTCTTTTCTCCTAGTGTACAGTCTCAGGTTGCTGGACTTGGGATGAAATCCTCTGTGAATTATGAAGAGCTTTTGTGTCTTGATGTTAGTGGCTTCTATCTCCTCTTTTGGGCAGATTATTATACCAGTTGGATATCTGATGACGGATTTGTTTTTGCAGCTGGACGTTATCCATGTAGAGGAAGTGACTGATGACTGTTTCACTTTGGAACCAGTATGCAATGTCCTTGCTGTATACCCTGGTGAAGTGGTTCAGTGAGTCAATGTCTCACTCATTTTTGGCTTACAGTTTGACGTCATCCTTGCAGAGGAAGTAACTGATGACTGTTCCACTTTGGAATTGATATCCATAGCTACTCTTTGCAATGCAATAGGTATAAATCTGTCCCTCATGATGGATACTGGTTGTATCTTCTCTTCGGGCCACGCTATTATACCAGATGGGTATCTGATGACTGGCTTTGACTTTGTTCTTGCCATTCAGCTGGCTCTTCAGGACCTGGCTTACTCTCTGTAGGTACTTGGTTGTGGCTGGTTCTTGTTCTGGGAAATTGCTGTCTTCAGAGCTTAAATCCTGCAGCCATGTGGTAATATCATTAATGCCTTCTTCTTCCATGTGTTTCTCCAGAATTGCTCACTCTCAGCTCTGGGTCCCTCTACTCTCATGTTATTCCCCTGCCATTGAAAGTTCACTTTGGATGGTGTGGTGGAGAGATCTTCACACTTTTTTCTCTCTGTATTGCCTTGATCTTAGCTTCTACACAGTATCTGCACAGTAATTCCTAGGATTGTGCTCTTCTGGACAGAGATGTCTGAGGTTGTTTCTGGGATCTGCTGGACCAAGATCCTGAAATACATCAGGAAGAAAGTCCCCAATGATGATCTATGTAATTTGAGTTTCTTGGCAAAAAGACAAAGTTTGAGTTTTATCCAAGCAGTTGCTGTGGCAAAAACTCAAGCTTTTGATATCTTTTATCTTTCTTGTCCATCCATCCATCCATCCATCCATCCATCCATCCATCCTTCCATCCATCCATCCATCCATCCATCCATCCATCCATCCATCCAT
>JAOXNZ010000030.1:25627686-25638857 GCA_028566095.1 Kryptolebias brasiliensis
ATATATCACAAGGTCTATTATTTACACAGTGTTAGTGTTTTTTCTCTTCTCTTAAATCTGTAAATTATTTTTGTACACCAACTTGGACAAATTTTATATGATGTAAATACTTTGATCTGATCCATTGTTCTGAAGTGACACTCCACAGAGTTTCTGCTAAGGATTATATTAGATGAAAATATGCCTGAATGCATCTGCTGCTAAGCCTCCAGTAAAGCATCTTCTCATTTGATATTCCTTCTTTACTTAAAGACTTTTTAAACAAAATAATGTATTAAAAAATTGCAGTTTGGAATGAACTTCTTCAATTAGGGTAACAAAAAAATCCCTTTGATTCAAGCATTTCAGTGTTATTTTATCAAACATTTAACAAAACACACAGATTCTCTAATTTGTGAATAAATATACCAATTTTCTGAGTAAGAAACAACAACAGCAACAAAAAAAACCCTTCATTTGTGTGGCTTGTATCTGGTCACACTTGTTTTCTTTTACTAAACACATTGTAAGATTTTAGACACAACTTGAATTCAAATAATTTATTTGTTGAAAAAAAAAAACTCAAGTGCACTGTCTTTCTGTCAGAATAAATCACTTTACTAGACAGACAGTAGGAGTCACCCAAACTTTGCAGTTGTACATAACATGGGTTATAAATGAAGCATCATCCACCTAATAAATCAAATAAAAGCTATGTATGAAAACAGGACAAATAATTATTTTAATTACTGTACAACCTCTATTCTTAAAAAGTTGGTACGTTGTGTAAAATGCAAATAAGAACAGAATGCATCGATTTGCAAATCTTACATCCCCATATTTTATTTATGATGGAACCTAGTGAATATATCAAATGTTTAAACAAAAAAATCATTTTTTGGAAAAAATCAATGTAAAATTGGGAAGACTGAATCATCTACAGTTCATAATAACATTAAAAGATTTAAAGAATCAGGAGAAATCTCTGAGCTCAAAGGACAGAGTTGAAAGTCAATATTGGAAGGCCATGATCCGCTGGCCCTCAGGGGCCACTACATTAAAAACAGGATCTGTTCTGGACATCACTACATGGGCTCAGGAATACTTCCACAAATCAAAAAAATCTTGATTTTATATACATTTTACACAATGTCTCAATTATTTTAGAACTGAAGTTATAATGTATTGGTTTTTTATTACCTAAATGACTGGTTTTAATTTTATGTGTTAAATTACTTTTCGTTAACTTTTATTTCTCTGTACTTTATTCATTATTTATGTTTCCAATTACAGGTAAAATAAAAACTGTCACAGTTCATTAATATTCCTTAATCTGCACTTCATCTAAAAACAACTGCAAGCTTTGTAATCTGAACTGATTGGTTTTCAGTGCTGCTGCTCAGATGGTCACATGAGCATAGATTTTGTTGCATTGTTGAACAGAATACATATCTGGCTCTGAGTGAATGCTCGTTCACTGGCGATTGTTTTAACAAACTCCTGCCACACATGTGCCAGCTCCAGAGAGTTTATGTTTGCTTTCATGAATCATTTTTGTCACAATATAATGTTTCTACCATATAAATCTCTATGCACTTAGTTCACATTTCCTCAAACCACACAAATCTAATTACAGCCTTTGCTGGTGGAAAAAACCCCAACACAGTCACAATGAGCTACAGTTTGTCACCACTGTTGATGTGTGATGCCTGGGTAACATTGATTACTCAAAAAATAGCTTTTTTATATGTTTTGTTGAGTAAATGTGAGGTTACTTTGTTTTAACTTTGTTTCACTGGTTACATATTAATTCAATGTTGCTCTCAGTATGAAAAGCATCATGTGCCACTTTAAAAGTTGAGTTGTGAGGAACTGTGTTAACTCTTTTTTCATTTCATTTTGTCACCTTCATACTGGATGATGATCCTGATATGATATAAAAAAATCAGCCAGAATGTGGATGGACTTTACAGGGTCTTTGTGAGGTCTTCAGGCAATTTAAAAAAACGTTCCATTACATGTGATAAACCAGGATAGGGCCACAAAGGTTTTGAACAACATTTTTTCACAAAACTTATTTAGCAAGGTCGTTGTAGTTTGTTATTGTGGTGACGGTGTACTCATGAATGAGGCCCACATGCACCAGTGTGGTTTGGTCTTTTAGAATTTGAAGCAAGACTGGCCACGCTGGCCTCATGACAGGTTGTGACCACATCACTTTCACATGGTGCCACCAAGCGGGAGCCAGAGAAGTCAATGGCCATCCCTGTAAATTGGCCAGACCCCCATGGCCACACACTCTTACATGCTTGTAGTGCCCTGCTACATTTTTTAAACCCTGTGATTAGTTTCATCATAAAAATAATGTTTTTGATTGTTCTCATTAAATGTGTATGTATTTTTCTATGTTCTATGTAGTCTTTGAACTGCTCATTACAAACAAAGAATGGATTGAGAGGGAAATCTAGACAGTGGGTGTTCATGGTGCTGTGGACTTCAACTATTTAATTTGAATAGCTGGGGATATTTTTTGACTGTTTACCCGCTGTGAGTGAGAGCGGGAGTATTGTTAAGTGTTGTTTGTGAGTCCTGTGCTAAAGTAAGTGAACACTGTGAACATGAGGTACTGATGCTAATGCATTAGTACAATGTTAGTTTGGGAGAGATGTGGGACAGATGTTTCTGCACCAAGTTAAAGACTTCTTATATTAAAAAATGTATGTAAAAATGACAGCTTGGAAAAAAGCTTCTGTACTCTGAACATGTTTAATTAGCTTTGTAAGCTGATTTGGGATTGGGTGAATTTGAAATAGTGTTCTTTAAGGGTGCTCCTGCATTAGGAAGCTCAGCATTCATCTGCCATAAACCCAAACATAGAACAAGCAGAGTGCACAGCATCACACTAATCTGGAACCAAAGGTTTTGGAACAGAACTGATGTTGAAGCTTTTGCTTCCATGGGATCTGAGGGTTTAAAGGTCATAACATGATAAATGTAACAAGCACTGTAACAATGTGGTACTGCACACTGCCTCTTAGAAATCTATATTTTTTTTTTTGTTTATTTTGTATTCTAATGACATTTCAGTCATGTGGTTTTCTTTTTTATTTGTGTAATAAATATTGTTACACATAATTATTGAAAGTCTGTTTGATTTTGCCATGATATTGTAAGAGGCTTTAGTTTATAAATGTATGTATGGGAATCTAAAGCTCACAGTAACAGAAGAACTACTATATGAGGCTAACTAGGCCTTTCTTTTTTACCAGGGTCAAGTGTCATGTGGGTAGACTGTTCAGTTTTTTTAGTCCCTCACCAATTAATCTCTCATACAGAAAGGCTATAATGCTGTGTCTTGTATTTTCTTTAAAATAAAATTGGAATTGAGTGGGTGGGCTACATGCATAATATATTTGTTTGAATATCAATTAAAGAGAGGAGAGGACAAACTTCAATGAGTTGAATTGTGATTGTGCTGTTCTCAGTTTTTTAACTCTAAAGTCTGAAGCCAAAGTAGATCTATATCATAAGGTGAGGGTCTAACTCCCACATTGCCTTTTTTTTGTAATAACTTATATCTGACAACAGCATTTTAAAAAATCCTGAAACTCTATGAAGGCTTTTGGCTTTTGTGCGCCACCCCAAGATGAACAGTGGCAACATCTGGATAAAACTCTGAAAATTTTTGGAGGTGTCCCTATATGGAGGTAGCATCGTGGTGTGATGTTTTAGTGTATAACTGTGTCCTGACAGAATCAGAGAAAGTTTTGCCAGGACGGGACAATGAAGTGGGGTGAGGGAGCAGGAGAGCAATTTGGGGACATAGAAAATAAGCAGAAAAACAATTTGGTGAACATTTAGTGTAGCAGTATTATGATTGCTTTCACCCTTAAGGAGGTTTTCCAAATTTGTTGCAATCCAGCCACACTCTAATAGGTCATGCAAAACTTAACAGGATCATCATTCAGGCTCTGTTTACACTTGATAGATCTCCTGGAAACGTTAGCAATTTTCTGATGTTGACTGGGAAAAAGTTACATGTTTACACGGTAATCCAGTACCTGTTGAATCCGCTGTAGTTTGTAAGCCAGGTCACTAGCTGGCACTGACACGCATGCATGCAGACACCAGTCACTCCAGCATGTATGCAGTTACATCCAAAACTGTGAATGTACAAACGTTTGTTTGGACCGACAGTGAGGATGTTTCGCTGCTACTTTCGGCTATCTGCCATTGTAACTGTTGTTTATCTACTAGTGCATGTGCAGAACAGCTATTTACTGCAGCTGTCTGTGGTGCACATGTGCGATTTCACACATTGTGGCTTCCTTCAAAATGCAACAGGGAGTATCCGAAAAGTTCTGAGACCTGGGTCTAAAAAGTTTTGGTGTCAGAGAATCCAGTAGCTACTGTCATGTACTCAAATGGCCAAAGCGCAACAGAAATGTTCTGGTTTCACTGAAAAATGGCATTAGTAAGCTAGGCCTCAGTGTGAAGGGGCCTAAAGAATAATGTGCTGTTTCCCAGGATGGTGGAGCATTAAACCTCTCATCTTTAACTTTTACAGAATTCAGACTCTTTAAATGCTTAAATGGTTCCAACTTTAGCTAATTTTATATTTTTACTCAGTTAAAAAAAACTAATTGATGTGAATTATTATACCTTTTAACAAAAGCAAACAACAACAACAAAAAAAAAATGACACAATTAAACCGTCACACTAGAGCCAGTGTTTGTACTTCTGTTCAGCTACTTTGGATTCTTTCAGATGTGATTCCTCTCTTACAGCATCTGAAAACTGGGTTCAGACTGAGAGCCCAGTTAGCAAACATCAAACATTTTTGTACAGAACAAGATATCTTGTCCATTTTTATCTTTTAAATGAACTGATCAAGGTTCATTCCAATATTTTGACAAATTTGTTGTAAATACCAATATAAGGGACCATTCCAAACTTGAAAAACAATTTTCTATTTTCTTTTTTAAATATACTTCTTATAGTCCTGGGAGATAGTAGCAGGCAGTTTTCATGTATTTGTCCAGTTTTTCTAGCCCTACAGAGAACAAGCCCCAGCAAGACCACCAAGCAAATTCCCAACAGTTCTGCCACCAGAAGATCCACAGTGACGCAAACATCACAAGGAGAAAATCCTGCAACACTCCTCCTTTTCTTTTAAACATTAGAACATGTTTCAGACCAAAATAACTAAGTGAAATTACAAACTTAACAACAAAACAGCTTTTTAAATATCTCTGCCAAAGTGACATTCTTTGTTTCTCTTTCAGAGTGATCAAACGGCCGCTCCAACAGGCTGTTCATAATTTAAAAAAAAATACAAAAATACAATGAGTGTATGAAAGTGGAAGTGAGGTTTGACCTGATGGTTTGTTTAGCACCTAATGGCCATCTGAGGAGCCTTGTTTTTCAGCAGCAGCTTTATAAAGAAAAGAAAAATATTGTTGTGTTTGATCTTGTCATCAGTGCAGTGCAGCATTCAACGTCAACATCATGACAAGTTCTATACTCAATCATCAATAAACTAGTGCTGCTTTGTTCTTAATAAATTTAATAATGTTGATTTTGGAGGTTGTTACTTCAGTTATAATTATAAACAAATTTTATATCTGAAAAGGTATTTCCACAATAAGTGCATAACTTGAGATGCATTTTCATGATATAGTGGGTTGCAAAACTATTTACCCCCTTGATAATATTTCTTTTTTTACTGCCATACAACCTGCAATTTCAATAGAGTTTTAATTTAATTATACATAATAGACCTACACAAAATACTACAGGGTAACAAATTTAAATATGTATAAAAAAAACTTGTCATAAAAATATAAAACTGAAAATTGATGTGGGTGTATGTATTCACTCCATTTGATTTTAAGCAGTGGCACCATCAAGGGGGGGCCAGGGGTGCCACTGGCCATCTCTAAAAATGTACTAGCACCCCCCACACTGGCCCCCATGGCTAAACCAGTCACATATACTTAATATTTATTTATTTATCTCTTAAAGTCCTTTAACTAGGCAGTTGCCTGACAGTAATACCTGTAAAATAAGAAACTGACGTATATCAGTTGGCAATTCCTTTACTATCATTTTGCCAAGGTTTTCAAATGACCATTTTATAACAACAGCATAATAGAATTTCTGACAATTTTTTTTATAGCTTTTGGTTTTGGTGTGCACCCACATGACCACTCCAACAAAAAGTTCTTAGAGGCACCACTGCATAATTAGTTAAATAAGATCCGCCTGTAGTCGATCTAAGAGTACACCCATAGGTGTATGACTGAAATTTAAAGCACTGATTAGACTTTATGGAATCATTTATTCAGATTAGCTTTGTAGAGATGTAGTAGAGTGATGTATGAATGTGTGTGTGGATGGGTAAATGAGGGCATAGATTGTGTTGTAAAACGCTTTGAGTGGCCTGGTTGGCTAGAAAAGAGCTATATAAATACAGTCCATTTACCATTTACCACTGAGCAAGAGACACCATGAAAACCAAGGAACTCTCCACATGGCACAGAGAAAAGTCATGGAAGAATACAGATCAGGGATGGGTTGTAAAAGGATCCCAGAATCCTGAACATCCCATAGAACTCTATTAAATCCATTATTAGGAAACAAAAAGATGAGGTCACCACAACAAACCAGCCAAGAGAGGGTTGTCAATCAAAACTCATAGAGTGTATAAGGAGGGCATAAATCAGAGATATATCCAGGACGCTAAAGATAACCCTGATGAAGCTGGGAAATAGAAGGATCTGTCCATAAGACCACTATAAGCTGCACAGATTTGAGCTTCATGGAAAAGTGGAGGAAAAAGATACTGATAAAAGAAAAGAAAGCTGAACTGTTTAGAATTTATTCCTGAAACATATGGAAAAAAGTGCTGTGGTCAGATTAGACCAAACAACAAGGACAATACCATGTCTGAGGCAAATCTACCACCTCTCATCAACTGAGAACACCATCCCTACAGTAAAGCATGGTGGTGGCAGCATCATGCTGTTAGGTGTTTTTTACCAGTAGGGACTGGGAACACTCACACTCAGATTTTCTGGTTTGCTCTCCTTCCTTGTTTGTTTCACAATAAAAAACATAACTTGTATCTTTAAAATAATAATTAATACCACCTGCCATTAAAAGACAGGCAACAATGTTTTTGCCCTTGTCTGTATGTGCATTTATTTTTAGCTGTAGCCAATATATGTCATGAATCAATGGAAAAATTGTAACATAACGCTCAAAAAATAATCATTGGATGAACATCTACGACTGATTAGCTTTAAAAGTCAACCCAATTCAAGATGGCCACCACAGCCATCTGACTTTAAAAGAAAATACAAAAATGGCTATAACTCAGTCAATTTTACAGATATCAAGCGAACACTTTATCTGGGTATAGCTGAGAATCATCTTCAACACATCCTCTGAGCTCTGCAAACTAGGCAAGATCTTGTAATATTGTATTAGATCACACATAGCTTTATTTTCAAAGCATTTCTCAGCATAATATGATATTAGTTTGAAACTCTTGCATGAAAAGCGACAGTCAATATGCATTCCTTCAAGGAATGTTGTTTGAGGCCTTTTATGTACTTTACATTCCAGGCTGTACGGCAAGAAAACAAAAAACAAACTTTTGCAACCCACTGTAAACAAGGGCACACCTATAATAATAATAATAATAATACATTTTAGAACAGCAATGTCAATTATCAATTTACAATACAATGGGCAGAATTGTGAATTAACAGCCATCTTTTTGCATTTTGTTTATATTTTAGCTCCCAATGAAGGATTAAAGTGGTTCTCATAGTTTTGTTGAACAGAGCTGAACAAAACTCACCTGCCACGGTGCACTAAACCTGATATTTTTTAAACCCAAATGAAAACTCAATAGTGCTCCTACTGTTAGCATGTATTGTGGAAATGTCCTAATAAACCAACCAAATTTAATTGGTAAAAATGTGGCTGATTTTTGAAAACTGATCAAAATCACAATAAAAACAGAAATAAATGTTAACCTTACCATTGACTAAATTTCAAAAACGATTCTTCATACAACAAATATTACCATGAAATCCTAAATACACAAGATGAGGAAACAGGAAATTTTCAAATTTAAACATTAAAAAAAATTTGATAAAAAAGCAGCATGATCAGCATATGATACAGCTGACTTATGGCACCTTCTTTCCTCAGAAAATTTAAAATCAAAACAGATTATTTCTCATGTGGTTTAAAAACAAGAGCCAGAACATGAGCAAACCTGTTTGTGTCTAAAGGTGTAAAACGGAACAAAAAAAAACCGTTTGACTTTGTCTTGCGTTTAATGTTGTAAACTGATCTGTCATGAACTCTCAGCAGATCTATTTCAACTAATAACATCAATAAAAATATTGGCATAAGGCAGGCATTCATACACAGAAACAAACTGAAAAATTATAATACAAAATTTTTATAAATGACAAGTGAAGAGAAAATCTGATTCAGGCTGAACAAACCCTTTTTTTGTTTTCAGAAATGTCTGACAAAATTACCTCTATTATACTATGGCACAAAATCCTATTCTCCACACCAAACTTCAGCTTTAATCAAATGTTTTTGACATGAGTTTCTGAATAGGATTTGGAGCCCTTCACACTACCTCGCGAAAGAAAAAAAAAAGGAAAAGTCATAAGACTGAAAGAAAACGGGCCAGACTTTTGCTCCAGTGCAAAACATTGTGTTTTAAACAGAACCAAATCAGTTGATTTGAACAAAAAGAATTGCAGTGTCCTTGAAATTAAATTACATCTTTTGAATGCATCCTGATGTAAGTAAGAAACAAAACATATATATATTTTTTTTTTCTTCAGTTTTTCTCCTTGAATCCCTGTTCAGAGACATTTGCTGCTGTAAGTAAAGGCTAACAGAACATCATTCTTTAAACTAAATGAACAAAGAATGACCATTTTAAAAAACAGAAGAAAGACAGAATGTGGATAATGCAAAACAATAGAAATTTCTTAGAAAAAGGAAAAGCGTAAATTTCTCAGCTGTTGGTTGTTTGGTCTTGTGTCCTGTGCACTGAGGTATACGTGTTAGGAAGTAAGAACAACTACTTTGACAAGTTTCTGGGCAGAAAAGAGAGAAGAGCTGTCAGTGGTAGAGAGGTGTTGGAAAAGAGAAGCAAAAAAAAAAGGTTTTGGAAAAGCACAGCTGAATGATTCCCCTTTCAGGCTTTGTGAAGTTGTGTTTTTGCACTGGAGTAAAACTTTGGAAACAAGTTGTTTTTGATTGAATTTTCTAACAGCCTCATTGTATTTTTAGGTAGGAATAGTACTTGTTTCAATAATAAACAGAACATGCTTTGTGTCCTCAAGCACCCCTAACTGCAGTCAGAAACCATCCAGACTTCTTCAGAGGAAAACTTTTAGAACTACATCTTCAATCTGGAACATCATACCTGTTTGACATTTCTTCTAGTTTTAATAAACATAAAAGTAGAATTTTGCTGAGCTGCGACTGTTGGAGACTGTTTGGAACTTGAATCTGTAAAATTATTGTGAGAAAATACTTTTTTTAATTGATTTTTGGACCTTGACGTTTGGGGCTGTAGCCTCAGATGTTTTCTGACATTGGAGAGGTGTCAAGTACAGTTCTAACACTCTAGAATTACAGAAACTAACCTAAGATGGTTCAGGACACTCACAACAAATCTGTGACTATTTTGTGGCACAAATTCTTTGAACAAAATTCAAGCAACCAGACTGTGAACCTCTCAGACTCACACAAGGAAATTGAGAAGTCCGACAAATGTTTCAAGACATTTTGGAGTCTCGCTCATGAATGCAGTTCACTAACCAGTCTCCAACAGCTGCAGCCCAGAGAGATACTAGCTTAAACTGAAAACAGCAGAATTATTTATTTCTGTTATTACCAAAAAAAAAAAAAATCTCTAACTTATAATTCTTTGTTGATTCTATATTATAAGACAACCCAGGTTATCTTATATAAACAGCAGACTAATGCAGATACAGAATGTATCAGTGTTGACCTCTATTTGGACATATTAGGAAGTTGAGATCTTCCATTAACCGTGTTGTTTTTTCTCTAACTGGAATGCAGCTTGTGAAATGTGTTGGTGGAGTGAAAACAGGAACAAATCACATGTTTGGGACCTCATCTCCAGGGGTTTTCAAAGGAAGGTGGCATGATCTAGGTCCATGTTATCCATGCTTGCTAAAATGGCCCTCTGGTCCTCCTGGGGTGGATGGCGATACAGCAGAGCAGAAAAGCGAGTGTATGGATCATGAAGAATGGGTTGTTTCTTTTTCTTGCGGAGGTAGAGTGCTTCTTCGGGCTGGAGTACCTGAGAGGTGTAGGCCTGCTGGGTCTGAGAGGTGGAGACACCTGAAATAAGAAAAATTAAATTCATATGTTTTTGGAATGCTGAGAAAAAGCTGGAATAATTCAAAACAAATTTAAAAACCTAGTATTCCATAAAGGAATGCATATTGCCCACTGCCTTCCATGCCAGAGTTTTATCATTTCATGGAAGAGATGGAGTTGTAGTTGTTTTGGTCAAACGTTGAAAATGATGTTATGTGTGACCTTATGTGATATTGTGAGATGTGTTAGTCCTTAGAGTATTTGTTTAGAATGATTCTCAGCTACTCCCACACCAAATTTAGCTCAATATTTGTAAAACTGGCCTAGTTATAGACATTTTTGAGTTGGCTAAGTTTGATTAGCTGTGAATTGGGTTGACTCCAATTGTTAATGAGTTGTAGATGATCTCAATCATTACACCAAATTTTAGCTCAATAAATGTAAAACTGGCTGAGTCATAGCCATTTTTGTGCCGGCTAAATTAACTTATTTGTGGCAACCATCTTGAAAGGGCTTAACTCAAAAAAAGTTAATCAGTTGTAGATAATTATCCAATGATTACTTTGAGAGTTTAATTAAAATTTGCCCATTGGTTCATGAAAATATTTTGCAAGCAAGAAGAAAATTCAGGGACTAATTTGTTGTTGCGTTGATGAAATTTTTATTAACACTATGTCATGTTATTATCAGGCGGAAATCGGCCTTAACTTCAATCCACCATATTCTAATTGGCAGATTCAGAACATAAGTGCAAATAAAAAAAAAAATTAAAAACTTACAAGTTTTAAAATTTTAC
>JAOXNZ010000030.1:25643650-25656142 GCA_028566095.1 Kryptolebias brasiliensis
TTTTAGATTCATACTCACATAAAAACAATCCTAATCCGCACAATTTCTCAGACTCACGTACATGACAGTCGAGTTTTATGTACAAGAATTTTATTGACATACAAATACAAATACGAATATTAGAATTACGCACACATCTTTTTTGACAGTTATCTCACTCAATATGTTAGTAGCTGAAACTGATCCCCAACACATACCATTCTGAGCATAAATTCTTTGTATAAAATTTTGCAATAAACCATTTTGGAATCAACACTGTCTGTGTGCAAAATTTACCATAAATCACCAGAATGATTTTAATGAAACTTTCAGAAAGTAATCGCTGGATGTATATCTACAATTGACTAATGTTTGAAGCTAACTTGATTCAAGATGGCCACCTAAGCCAACTAACTAAAACAATGCATATAATTCAGTAAATTCTAAAGATATTAAGCAAAACTTTGGAGTGGTAGTAGCTGAGCATCATCCCAAACATATACTCTGATTGTTACATACTGTGTGAAATCTTGTTTAAAAGTTTGGCATTAACTGTTGGAGTCAACCATGTTTGTCTGTTAGCAAAATATCCCATAAACTAGTGGACAGATTTTTGTTAAACTCTCATAAAGTAAACATTGGATTCACATTTACAATTAATACATTTTTGGAGCCATTCCAATTCAAGATAGGCAACACAGCGCATTAATCTTGGCCAACACAAAATGACTATAACTCAACTACTACCACGACAAAAAATAAAATTGAAGGTCATCCCCAACCCATACTTCAAGTGCTAATGCATCATGTGAAACTCACAATATAGAGAGATTGCACATTAAGTTATTTTAAAGGTTTGATCAAAATGTCAATAAATTAATAACATTTCTCATCATAAGATTATCTTAGTTTAAAATTCTGGTATGAAAGTTGTTAGGCAATGTGCATTTTTTTAATGAATACTATGTCTTTAATTTAATTGTAGTCTGATGTTACACCCCTTTTCAACACATACAACCTCTAAGGTCTTTGTTTACCCCTTTTTACTGTTGCCCAGTTCAATCCAAGTGACTTAGATGACTTGGATGAAGGTGAACTTGTTGAATAAAAAACAATCTTTCATTGGAGCTAACAACTTTTATGGACTGGTTTGTTTACTGTTAGCTGCTCTACACACAGGAAAGCCTTCATACACTTGACTGCATTCGTTGTTTCTCCCCCTTTATAATGCAAGACTAAAAAAAATCATCTTGATTTGTAGTAATTTTTGTTAAAAATCTAGGCTACTTTAAAATATGATTATTAAGCTGCTTGCTCATGAACCGTCTTTTTTCTAGGTGGATAAATATCCAATGTATTAATCAAATGATTTAAACTGTTTGATACATTATTTTTTTCTTCCCACAGAGGTTTCACTGTGTGAAACATGTTATTGATTCTAGAATAGTTAAAGTTACAAATCACTGAAGTAATTAAGACATGCAATTTTCATTTCATATAAGTGTTGTCTTATAAATTCAAAGTATTTCCGGGAGACAAAGAATTTTCTTGAACAGGAAGTTCTACAATACTAAGGGGAAAACCCACATTTTCTTTTCAAGAATTTTTTCATGTGACAAAAGTTATTGCTGTGGTTGGTTCTGCAACACTGACTTTGGCTAATCTTATGCTGCTTACGCATTCACCAAAAGTCTGAGTGTCGACAAACACTCCCAGATCCTTCTTTGTGTATCCCATTCTAATCCTCCGTTTTGTTATTTTCATTGTAAGAGAAACTGTCAAGAACCTTATAATTTTAAGTTCTGACTCAAAACTATTTCTTAAACTGAAAGTTTTGCTTTATTTTGATAGACAAGAAACCAGCAGTAATAGTTTTACATCCGCTCACAGCAAATTGCTTTTTATATTCAGTGAAACTATAGAGCCAAAGTTAACATTCTTGATCAAACTACAAAATACTACAACCATAAACTCAGTATCAATATCTTCATGAGCAAGGAACAATCCTGACTTCTATAATTTGGTCCTGATTACTGAACTATTCACTGAAGCTCATGAGACCAGCAAAAGGCGCTACCCAAAGGACAAGCTATATTCTTAACTGACCATCAGTTGATTTTTGGCCACATCCTCTGAGTTGTACCAGTTCCCACTGGGACTATCACTTGAAGGAGGCTTCAGTAGCTCCTCTGATTATCTCAGTAGTGAAACTAAACAAATATTTGTGCTGGTTATTAACCTTGCTGATGCCAAAGCTTTGATAAAAATACTTTTCATCTCTGTTCCTAACCTCCTTTTTATTTGAACTCTTTTCAGTTTGGTCTGATTGTAAATCTATTTCTCTCCACTTCAAAGAAACTCCAAAGCAATTAAAATATATTCTGCCATTTGCCTTCTAAATTATAAACTCAAACGCATTTTAATAAACTTCTAAAACCTCCAAATTTCAGCCAAAATTACCCTGTGTAAAATATCTATTTGTCAGATACTTCATTCATATCTTATGATTAGATTATCTGCCAAAAATTCAAAAGTTTTCATTGTTTTAACTTTTAGAATTAATTCAATCATTTTACAATGAGCTTCTTGGTTTCATATCACTGTTTCACATCAGTATTGATTTAACATCACATTTCATAGTTGATCTTGTATAAGCCTTCATTTTATTTAGTATATTTCCTTTCCATTCTTTTTTTCTTTCATTTTCCTTTGTTTATTTATTTTCCTATGATTGCAATAACTTTTGGCTGTGGAATATATCAGATTCCGATAATGATTTAGGTGTCATCATCTCATAATTCACTGTCAAAAGAACAAAAATGTCTTAATTTTATTCTGAGATTTGAAAAAGGTAATAGAAAAGATTCCAAATATTACATTTCTATAAATGGCAGTTTTTATGAAATAGCTTGGTGGCATTTAACAAGCAAATCTTATTTATGTACAATACATAAAGAGTTTCTTTTAGTTTTTATTTAATTACATCCCACCTTTTAAGCCATCTGGATTCTTCTCACAATAAGTTATGATGTTATGTGGAACTTGTGATGCATCAATATTTACAGTTCTAAAAAAGATGGGGTGTTGTGTAAAATATAAATTATATATAAAATGCACTGATTTGCAAATCTCAAAATGCCATATTTTACCCGCAGTCGAACATAGTAAACATATTAAATGTATAAATAAAAAAAACTGTACCAATTTTAGGTAAAATGTTATGAAAAAAATGTAATTCTGAATTTTATGGCAACAACACATCTAAAAAAATGTGAAGCATCCTGTCTTCTTTTAACTACAGTCTCTAAACATCGAGGAACTGAGGAGAGCAGTTGTTGGAATTTTTTGATGTGGAATGTTGTCCAGTTTTTTTCTAATGTAGACTTTTAGATGTTCAACAGTTCTGGCACTTTTTGGGTGTATTTTTCATTTCACGTTGGGTCAAATGTTTTTAATTGGTGAGAGGTCTGGTCTGCAGGCAGGCCATTTCAGCACCTGGACTCTTTGACTAGGAAGCCATGCTGTTGTAATGGATGCAGTATGTGGTTTAGCTTGCTAAAATATACAAGACCTTCCCTGAAAAATACATTGTCTGAATGGGAGCAAATGTTGTTCTAAAATCTGTATATACTTTTCTGAATTGATGATGCCCATCTAGATGTTTAAGCTGTTCATGCCAGAGGCACTAATGGACCCCCATACCAACAGGGAGGTAGGCTTCTGAACTGTGTGCTGACAACATGAGGATGGACCCTCTCTTCTTTAGTACAGAGGACATGGCGTCCGTGGTTTCCAAAATAAATTTCAAATTTAGATTTGTCTGACCATAAAACAGTTTTCAACTTTGCCTCAGTCCATTTTAAATGAGCTTTGGCCCAGAGAAGATTACGGTGTTTCTGGATGGTGTTCATATATGGTTCTTCTTTGCATGATAAAGCTTTACCTTGCATTTCTAAAATGCCTCTCTAAAATGTTATTTTTATACCCAGTCTTCTTACTGACCTGTTGCCAGTTAACCTTAAGCCAAATGCTCCTCCCACTGTTTCTTATTTATACCACTTACTTTTACAGCCTTTTGTTGACCCTGGCCCCACTTTTTTGAGATGTATTGCTGCCATAAAATTAAAAATGATCTAATTTCTTTCCTAAAAATGGTATGATTTGTTAGTTCAACATTTGATATGCTAACTATGTTCCATTGTGAGATTTGCAAATCATTGCATTCTGTTTTATTTAAATTTTACACATGGTCCCCACTTTGTCGGAATTGGGGTTGTATATCACATCATTGCCCAAAAAGTTAGAACAGAAAGGAACAGAGTGCAAACCTGCTTTCTTTCTGGACTTTGAGTTATTGTTATTCATTGTCATCTTCTTGGTCTTTTTAATACGCTGGTACCTCAGTGCATCAATCCTCTCAGACCCCAAATGGGCACTTGTCGCACCTCGACGTTTTCTGGATAAGCGAGAGAGAGAAAGAGAGGGAGAGAGAGAGAAACAGGTAACTCCAGACTAAACTTTGTGATCACAGATCACAGTGTGTTTGTGTGCTACGGAGCACATGAGAACCCACACAGCCCAAAATCAGCTCTACTTGTGCTAAGCAAGAGGTGCAACACATTGCCAAGGGATCAATGTGAGTCACCAAAACAGCAGAAGTCTCAATTCCAGCAAAAACTTGATGGGACCGCTTTGATATCACCATTATCTTCTAAATAATCTTGATTAATACAGCTGGATTTTGATTAGGTAAGGACATTTTTGACAAAATTTAAATCCAGATAGCATTTAAATCTGTGCACCTTGAATGTCTATGCCCTTTAGGAATATAGCATATTTTTCACTCAAATTGATCCAATCTACATCCAAAGAAAAGCAAAGTATTCCACAACTTCTAAAATCATCTGTGTACCCTTATGGTACAAATCAGATTATTAAGATTTGCTTCAGAGAGGATACAAGATTTAAAAATGGACTTGCACTGTTGATTTCAGAGACAAATAATAATTTCCATAAATGAGAAATATTATAAACAAAGCAAGACTTGTTGCCAGATTTAATAATTAGTGTACAACTGAGACTATCCCACTCTGAAAATAACAGATGCAAATGTTTCCTTGATAAAAAAAATGCAGATTTTGCAGCTTCTCGTGAACTCCTTCCTGTTTATGGAGGCACGTGTAACTGGGCAGCCTAAAGGTTTCTGCCACAACACACAGAAAACACTTAGCATTACAAAGAGGCCATCTTCCCATCGTGGCTGCAGAGAGAAACTAAGTGTTGTTAGTAGAGGGGGAGAATCACAGCTGAGCGACAAAGCATCGTCAATATGTGTTCATAGACATGGATACTGTCTACAATGGGCTTCACCATGCTGACAGGGGGAGAGATGGCGGGAGGGGAAAATGACTACTCAGGAACAGTCACATAATGAAAAGTAAGCCAAAGAAAAGCGAAGCACCAGGACAACAAATGTAACAATATTTTTTCCATATAGTTGTTTTGTTTTGGAAACGGAAAAGCAATATTTAGCGATGGCATGCATGGCAGTTTGCACATGGAACACGACTTTAAAGGGGAATACATTCAAAAGCACTTCACTGTTTACTTCAGTGTAGCAGAAGGGTGTTCTTTACCCACCCCTTCAGCGCCCCACTTCTGCAAAATATTTGTTCCTTGGAGCTAAACCAAGTAAGTTAGCTGCTGTTGCGGGACACTGGCTCTTGGATGGCAGTCAGATCTGTTCTGCAGTCCAGACTTAGAGGTTCAGATGTACCAAGTAAGGTAGATCAGGTACAGTTGGAACATCTAAATTAACTTGCGTATGCAACATGCCTGATTCATGATTTTTGCTGAGTACATGAGTATTAGCATCCTCTTTCAGTGCGGGAAATTTGATTGACATAAATCTCTCCAGTCCAAAGGTATTGAAAAAAAATATATATATCTAAGGTACATTTTTCACTTCCCCCTGCCACTTGCACATCAAATAGCTTCTTTCTTCTGTCTTAAATACTGACATATTGGACAACACTATGTCTCACAAGATCTTTTTCAACTTTAGAGAAACGTGTAAAAAAAAAAAAAATCACTCTGCTCGATACATCTGGTCTTGCAATAAGCAACCAGAAAGCATGAGATGCAGAAGGATTGTAGTGCAGGTACAGTTGATACACTGTGTCTTGTTTGTACCTGCGCTACAATTCTATCAAAATACATAAAAGAAAAAGTATTTAAATTGAAACATTGTGTCCAATTGTCATTTTTAAATGTTTACTGGATTTGCAATGCAGTCAGTCAGCTTCCCAGTATTATCGATGATTGACAATAATGCACCTTATATTAATGAACAAACTGTGTAAAATATAAACTACTTCTAGATATTGATTGATTATAGTTTAGTACACAAGCAAAGTAAATACCATGTAAAACTTCTTTCTTTAATGTATTTTGTTTTTGTGTGGTCATGGTAAAAGCAAAACATGTCTCAACTGTACATGGTCTACTCTACATACAGTAGATGCATTGATTGTCACCAAGTACATACATTTTATGCAGAGTCCATGATATGGATATTGTTTTTAAGTCATTATTTGCATTTTCTTTCCCAAAAACAAAATAACTGAATCTAAATAATTAAATAAATGAATAAATTAACAAATGATCATAAAATAAACAATTCTTGAATAAGATTCAATGTCAAGAACACAAAATATAGACCAAAAACATGTGTAGGAAGAAACTTAAGCTGTGTCTAATAGAAATGTGCCTGAAGAATTTTTTAGTCCTAGAAATGCTTATCGGGTAAGAACCTGATAAGAAACCTGATATGAATCAAGAAGAAATCAAAACTACTAGGACAGCTGGATGTGTTTTAGGGTATGAAGAGACCAAATAGTGACTTGGAGGAATTGCATGTTGAAATTTCTCATGTCTTAATCTCATTTTATAGTGCTAGTGTCTTAATATAAGTCTAAACAATCTAAGATCAGTTGGGTTTCATAGTGAGTGAGACAACCAAAAATGTCTCAAGCAAGAACTGCACTGAGCAACTCAGGCACATAATAAACTTAACACAGTCAAACAGTAATTGAGTTCATCCAGATGAAGAAATTAGTTTTAACTTTAATTCTTGTTTGTTTGCTGGGTGCTGATCAAACATTTGATTGTAAAGCATCATTGAGCCTTTAGCAATCATAAGACTGCACTATGTTCTCTCAAGACATGGTAAAAATGGGTGCCCACTGGGATCACATAAAACCAATTACTTGGCACATAGCTCAGTTCTAAAGCCAGTAATAAATACAGTAGGTTGCAAAGGTATTCGCCTCCCCGCCACTTGACATTCTCCCTGTGGTATTGCCTCATAACCTAGAAATTGTAAGATAAACAAAGATTCATCTGTTGTGTTGCCACCTTTTGCAGCAGTTCCAACAATAAGTCACTTCAGGTCCATCTCCATCTTGGTCAATCTAATTCTTCATCCAAGAAGTCCATTCTTCATCACCAAACTGCTGCAGCTTCTTCAGGTTGGATGGGTACTGCTTCTGCCCAACAATCCTAAAACCCAACAAGGAGAATCTCAGCTGGCTTTAGTTCTGGGCTTTGACTGGCCCATTCCAGAATATTTAACTGGTACTTTTTAAACCAGTATAGTGTTGCTTCAGCAGTGTGTTTAGGGTCATAGTTCTGCTGGAAAGTAAAACTCCATCCAAGTCTCAATTCAAAGAAACCAACAGGTTTTCATCCAGAAATTCTCTTTATTTTGCTCCATCCATTTTTCCTTTAACTTGGACCAGTTTCCCAGTCCCTACTAATACAAAACATCCTCACATCACAATGCTGCCACCACTACACTTCACTGTAGGGGTTGTGTTCTTCACATGATGAGAGGTGGTAGAATTTAACCAGATATGATGCTGTCCTTAATAGCCAAAAAGTTCAGTTTTTGTTTCACCTGACCACAGCACCTTCCTCCACATGTCTGAGAAGTCTTCAATCTGCTTTGTGACAAATTCCAGTCTGCCTTTTTTTAAAGCCATAATAGCTGTCAAAGTACGTAATTTTCATTGTTTATGGTTGGAATTTTTAGGTAGCACTTTATAATAACCACCTTTTTTAGCCTTATTTAATCATTAATAAATGATTAATTAACCTTGAAAACAACATTAAGGATAATTCATACTTAAGGCTAAGTACTTCCAAAATTACTTGCTAATTTATAGCATATTAAGTATGAATCATCCTCAGTTAATGATGTTTTCAAGATTAATTATTCATTTTTTAAGGATTAAATAAGACTAAACAAGGTGTAGTTATTATAAAGTGCTACCAATTTTTATGTCTCTATTTTCTACATCATTAAATAATTGTTTGGAAGTTAATGTAACTCAAACTCATCAGGGTTTTTGTAAAAATTGCATTAAAAAACAGCATATATATTCCTCACCTTTATTTACAACTAAATTCATTGATCTGTTACAATAGCTTTAAGCAGTGTCTTTTTCTTGCCACACTGAAGCCTAGCTCTGTGTAGTTTATAGTGGTCCTATAGAAGGTAATGGAGCTCTGTGGAATGTTAAGGTTTTTGGGAAATTTCTTATAACCCAACCCTGATCAACACTTCTCCACATCTGATTTGTGTAGCGAGTTCCTTGATTTTTATGCTGTCTGTTCATGGTGGTACTTAGAAATGTTGAACTAGTGGTGATTCGGGAGGCTGTCAGAACAGGTGTATATACAGCATATATATAGATAATTTAACATTTAGATTGCTCACAGGGGGACTTTGTTTAACTATTTATATGGCTTCTGAAGGTAATGATTGGGATTTAAAAGCAAAGGTATCAAACACAGATAAAAACACCCCTTTTCAGTTTTATATTTTTTTAAGATGCTTTAAAACATAGGAGTCCTATCGAGCCTTGTAAGCTAGTAGGACTCCAGAGACAGCTGAGAGGTATTGGCAGGCCAAGTGAGCTGCAGCGCTGGCTGTTGCTGAGGCAAAGGCTTGAGTGTGGGAGGAAATTGGTGAGGCTTTGGATAGAGACTCAAGCTGCTCCAAGATAATTCCGGCAAACTGTTAGGGAACTGTGGTGGGGAAAGTAGAGCTTTATCAATACTGTATTTAGTAGAGGTGGGGTGATGTCGACCTCAACCAGTGATGTCGTCAGGCAGTAGAAGGATTGCTTTGAGGACCTTCTCAATCCCACCAACACATCTTCTATGGAGGAAGCTTAGTCTAGGGTCTGTCCATAACCAGGGCTGAGGTTGCAGAGGTAGTTAAAAAGCTCCACAGGAGCAGAGCTCTGGGGGTGGATGAGATCTGCCTTGAGTTCCTCAAGGCTCTGGACGTAGTTGGGCTGTTTTGGTTAAAAACACTGCAGGGACATTGAGAGCAGTACCACTAGACTGGCAGACTGAAGCCATGGTTTCCCTTTTCAAGAAGAGTGCTGGGTATGTCCAACTGGAAGGAGACCCTAGGGAAGACCAAGAACATGCTGGAGAGACTACATCTCTTGGCTAGACTGGGAACACCTTGGAATTTTCCTGGAAGAGCTGGAAGAGGTGGCTGTGGAAAGAGATGTTTGGGCCTTTCAGCTCAAGCTGCTACCAAACTCCGGAACAAGCGGCAGACAATGGATAGATGGATGGATGATATAAAAGATTTTTTCCAATTATTATTTTTTTAATCTGAAATATTGTTTGTATTTCTTAATTATAATCAAATTAAAAATTCATTTAAACTCCAGATTGGAAGGCAACTAATAAAAAATTACAAGAAGGGTGGGGAAATAATTTTGTGTTTAGTTTTCATTGTTCATAAATACATAAAATAAACTATAAAACTAATTAGCCAAGAGAAAATTTAGCCAATATGCTCTAAGCAGCTTCCTGCAAAATAGAAACAAACTGAGAGTGCATCATGTTGTTTTTTTAACTTGGTACCAGGAAAATACCAGGTAAGTACCAGCTATATACTGGATAAGTACCAGGTATATTCCGGGTAAGTACTGGGTATGTATCTGGTAAGTACCAAATGTGTGCTAGGTAAGTACCAGGTACAAACCGGGTTCTCCCTGATATGTACCCTGTATGCACCAGGTAAGTACCATGTATGCACCTGGTAAGCACCAGGTAAGTGCCAGGTACATACTTGGTAAGTCCCAGATATGTTTCAGGTATGCAACGGGCACTTACAGGGTTGTATTATGCATTGCTACCAAAATGTTTTGCACAATTATGGTTGACATTTTACTTGTTTCATTGCTCCTTAAAGTGAACCCATTTACTAATGTGTGTGCACATAAATCTAACAAAGAAACTTATTTAGGCTAATGAGCACCTTGTATTTGCAAACTGATGAAATATTCACCTACAGTTGGATATTTCTATTATTGGATAGAAAGTTGAATGTGATTCTGCTCAATTAGCAAACAACCTAAATATAAAGTTATGTTGATTATACTTCTTAGACCTGATTTATTAGGTAACAGATGGCATATGCATATCCATCAGAATGCATAATGTACTTAAGACTGCAGAACTTAAAATGCATAGCCACTCGACAAAAAGGAAAATATAAAAAACTAAAAAATAGCTACATATACTCACTGACATAAGGAACAAATCAAAAACACTCAAAGGTATTCCTTGTATTCCCCTTTAAAGGACGAGGTGATCAAAAAGTCCCACCTGCTAACCCCCCCCTTTCAGACATGGATCCAACCCTTACCTATTGCGGTGTAGAGGACCTGGTCACAACAACGCTGCCCAGATAGCTGAGATCAATCAAAAACAAAGCAGATAAGACTCCAGGAGCCATTAAGAACCACCACACTGACCCTAAATCATGATGATGGAGACATTGCAGTACATGAGAAGCAGACAGGCCCTGTGACACACTTTGCCCAACAACCTCTCCTTGGTAGCCAGACCTGACGGTGACCTAGTAACATTTAAAAGTTTGGGAACAAGAGTTACAAAACGTTAAAAGGAAGGTGGGTAGGGAAAATCTGAGAGGTTGGAAAGTAAGGGGATGAGGATGGGCCGCAGGGCCTGCCAAGATGAACTCTTCTTAAAGCATCCTTCTGCATGATAAAGGCACTTTCAAAGGCTTGAAGCTATACATAAAAATGGGTGTTTTGCTAGGGAATCAATTGGATAAATATTATGGGATTCCTCCTGTCAAATGAAACCAGGGCAACATGTGATTTAGATGAATGGAAACACTGGTATCCTGTGTGATATCTCCAGATTCCCAAGCTTTTAGAGGCTGTTGCCAAACAAATTACATACTCTGCTGATATGCTCATATTATTTTTCATTCAGATAAACTGTAGCTCTAAAGGTCTGAAAGAAAATCTGTAAAAACAAAACATTCTCTTTCCTATGCAACAGATATCTTTATTTTAGTTTTACTTTTTTATGTTTTTAGTGAAAAACTGGGTGATCAACTTGGACCAGTGGTTCATGGATTCAGAGAAATTCATGAACCACAATGAACATATACAACTAAATGTCTGACATGAAAAACAGCACTGACTCCCACCAAAAGTACACTGAAAACTCCCAGAACTTAAAAAAGTCATCATATAAAAATGGTTCCTTGAAACCATTTTGTTTTCATTGTTTAAAACTACATAAACTAAACTATAAACTAATTAGCCAGGAGACTATTTTAATAAAAGTATGGATATAAATCTTTAACACCAAAATGTAAGAGCAACTTCCCACATCAAAGCATTATGGAGTAAGGTAGATGAAACAAATGGCATCCCTCTCTGCATGCCTAACAGACCTACCCTGAAGCTGATAACTGGGGCGGAGAGGGCTCAGATGGAAGGATCGCCTCCTCAGTCCTCCTCTGAGTTGGCATCTGTCCAAATATGTTGCTGCTTTCCATCAGGGGTGATGGGGACTGGGAAACTGGATAGCTGGTTGCAGAGGTGGCAAAAGTCATGTGGGAACGATAGCTGGGGCTAGCTCTCCTGCTACCTTGACCTAGGGCAGGTGAAGAGGATGGGGATGATCTCCTTGAGAAGCTAGCTGTGGAAGGAGGGAGGAGGGTAATCTCAGACACATCTGGAGGTATTGGAGATTGCACAATGCTGGCACGAGGCCTGGGGCGTACTACAATCTCTGGGGAACCCTCTTGAGAGGTAAGAGGGCTTTGTGTGAGGGGTGAAAGTCGAGAAGGTTGGAGAACCACCTGATGCATGCCAGAATCCATTCTACGAGTCTGCCTGGGACTAAAATGAGGGGTGGTTTCAAACCATCGTGTATCCAGGCTACTGAATGTGCTAGGGACAATATGGGCCATTGGATCAGTGTAAGGCAAAACAGGCACACCCACACCATGACCTGTATGTCTTAGCTGCCCTAAATGTGCCTCTTGCATAGCTAAATGCCTGGCTGGAGAGACATGAGGCTTGGCCTTGCTTGGGTGGCTCTTTGGGGGCTCTAGTGGCAGCACAGCTGGATAGGTGGGCATTGGAAGGGAAGAGGATGGGA
>JAOXNZ010000030.1:25948023-25960568 GCA_028566095.1 Kryptolebias brasiliensis
ACATGAAATTTTATTTCTCTGTTCTGGTAAAATAACTGTGTATATTTTTATAAGACTTTTATGATTTACTTTTCTTGAGCTGAATTTTGGTTTATTTATTGTTGGTCGTGGGTGAACTGACACTGTTTAAATGGAGATTTGGGTGGGTAACAGAGGAGAAGCAGCAGAGAGATGTGTAAGACTACAACTCTGCTTCCTGGACTGGACCTTGGGTTGTCAATAATTTGGACGACTAACAAAATCATTGTTTTTGCAAAGTTACACACCGAAGCAACATTAACTTTAGTGACCTCCAATTGGTGTAACTGGGTGTCATTACCGCTGATGTGAATAACAATCTTACTGTATTTAACCTTAGCCTTAGTCAGCAGTTTCAGGTAGGATTTGATATCGCCCACTCTGGCCCCCAGAATTCATCTGACTATGGTCACTGGAGTCTCTAGTGCCACATTTTGGACTATGGAGCTGCCAAATACCACAGTCTCCTTCTCAGTGGGTGTGTTGCTGAGGGAGAAAAATCAGTTTGAAACATGAACAGGTCAGTGGTAAACTGGGGGCCTAGCCTTAGTACTATGCTTATTCTGAATCGTCACCCAGCCAGCCTGGCTGAAGGACCGCTAACAGGAGCAGCTCTTGGTGACTCTATGCTGTCTAAGGGGACCTGACAAGCTAATGGTTTTTCATCAGTGTAAAGCTGAGCTTCTAATTCAGACTGCCTCATCTTCAAAGCTACCATAAAACTACATTTAATACAGAGGAAGTGAGGACAGAAGAAGCCATTTTAAGCTAAGCTAAAGCTAGAGGATCGCAGAGATACCAATTAAACCAAGATGTGTAGAAAGTCCAAAAGTGCCTCAAGCACAGTGCAACAGTAGAAACGACAGTTGTGTTGATAATGATTAATTTCTTGACTCTTCAAATGGTCAGCTGTTCCCCTCTGCTAATCAAAAATTTTGAGACAAGAGACAATAAATATATGAGTTATCAGTCAATATTCTAATAATTATTTTATAAATTATAATGTTTAAATCTCTTTTTCAGGTTTGTGTCTAAAGTATTGAAACAGTACATCTACGTTTTTATTTATGGTAAGAAAGTGATGTAGCTTTGATACTGTAAAAATGAACTGCTGACTTGACTTCTGACTGTCTGGTAATAAACTAAACGTTTCCTGCTTTAGGTCAGTTAGGATTCCCCAAATTATTTCTATTTTTTAAATGCCCACATAATGAGCGGGTTGGTACACACATTTCACACCAAAACATGCAAAAACATGCACATCTCAGGAACACAGAACCTGCTTTTCCAAATTGTTTAAAGGCATAGAAATCTTAGTGTTTGTAAAATTGTGACTTTGAAGAAAGTAAGTAAAATAATTATTAAAAAATTATTTTGGCATGTAGCAAATAGAAATAATTTTGGGAATCTTCACTGACCTACAACAGGGAAGGGTTTAGTCTGATTTATTGTCAGAGAAAAAATGGTTCTGTCTTTTTATACAGTTTATGTAAACATCTAGTGTCAACTATAACAGTTTTTCCCACAAGCAGTCAGACTGCTAAATGACTCAGCAAAAGCCAAAACTCTCTAAAAAAATAACAAAAAACTATACTGCAACCTGTTACCTCATGCTACTTTGCAAAACAAAACCACTCAAACAAAATCCTTTTCAGTGTTCCTGTAGCTGAATTGTTCCTGCACTGCCACTTCAAACTGTACCCTCCAAGCTCTCTAAATAGTCTTTAAATTACTTTTATCAGGGCTAACTCTTCCACACCAGCCACTTTGCCTTGATCTTAGTGTTTTGTTGTCTTTTTATTTTATTTAGCTGCCTAATTCTGTGTTCTCTGTACTGTATTGCACATTCTTGACTCGTACTGCATGTTTGTCTTTGTCTCGTTTATAGACATTCTTTTCCTTGCACTAAATTTGTGACCTTTTTTACTTCTTGTTTTGTTTAAATTTGACCTCTTTTTTGCTTCTGAAAAACATTCTTTCAACTGTTTACTTGAATATGGATGGATTGTTATGCATTACTGATTCTTTTTAGAGATCCCTGTCATAGATTTGAGTATTTTTGCGTTTTGGTTGATTATTGTTTTATGTTTCTGTAATTCTGTTTTACTTCTTGTTTACCCCATGTTTAGTTTAATATTAAGGTTCATGTGTAGTTTTGCTTTCTGTGTCCCCTGTCACTATTCACCTGGCCTCAGCTTAGTTTTCCTCAGTCAGCCTGCCACACCCACCTTCACATGTCCAGAGTTACTAATCAGTCACCTGTGTCCACTTCCTCATCAGCCTCTGCCTTTATAATCGGTTCTTTTGCTTCTGCTACTTGCTGGTTCATTCCTTCTGCTTTTGGTGTCCATGTTTCAGTGTTTTTCATGCTCCTTGTGTTTTTGCGCCTCGTTTTTCCCCACCGTTTCTGTGAGTTTTTTGTTAGTTTAGTATTTTTTTGTTTTGTCTTTCTATTTAAAATGAATTAGTTTTTTCCTCAAAGCTATGAGTCTGCATATTGGGTTCGCCATGCTTCATTCTAACAGTCCCAGTGAATTTGTTCAGAATATTTTAGGAAATAAACAGCAAATCATTTTTCCATTTTTATGTTTACTGTATCACATACTAAAGATATGCAGATGTACATTATTTCTTGTAAATAAATCACTTTTCACAAGAAATTAAACATCTTTTCAATGAGCCGTAAGGGTGTCTGTTTTGCCTTTAGCTACTCTGCTATATCATCTGGCCATCTATTGTCATTTATCTGGCTTCTAAATTATTACAATAATTTACCCATTGAATATACGATCTTTGTCATCATTACAGCAATCTTCCCCTAGAAAAATTCATCAGGATCTCCAAGCTCAGTCTTAGTACACTTGAGCAGGCCATATAAAACGTTTTATTACATTTTAAGTTCTGCGAAATTATCTCATCATACTTTCCTTCACTTTTATTTTGATTAAAAAATTGAAACACCGTTCTTTTAATTTCCCCCCTTACAGACAGCTTTTATATCGAGATCCTGACGGGCCGCGGTAGTAAAAACCTTCCACAGAGTCCGCTATAAATCCTGTCCGTGTGAGTGATGCTTTCGGTCTCCATGGAAACCCAGACTAATACGCCCACCGCCTCTCTCTCGCTCTATCGCTCTCTCACTCACTCACTCACTCACTAGCCAAAGCCGTGAAGGTACTTTGCGCATGTTCGACCGCTCGCGCCCAACATTGCATCGACACCAAGATGGCGAAAACACGTCTGGCTTATCTCCTGACTCTCCTCTCAACTCACTGTAAGTAAAACAACAAACAAACGCTGTTGGGGGGGGGGGGTGATCGGCAAAGGTTCGGAGCTCGTGCATCAGTTCTGGTCGGTTCTGTTCGTCGGTGTTCGGTGGAAAACACTGACTGAGAGAAACTGTCCGAACCGTTAAACTCTGATAAAGTGTCTGAGCGCGAGCTCGGTCTCCCCGACGGAAAGTAAGTGTAGCCTAGCTAAAATGATCTTTATTAGGAAAAAAATGAGTCGCCATGATTTTTTTCTTCTATTTTTCAGCTCAATCGAAGTTTTTGTTAGAATCCGCTATTGTTTATCAAAGACGTCACTTGTTCTCCCGCTGTTCCGTCTTTAATGAGTTTAACATTTAGCTGTTTTAATTCGGACACCACGCCATGTGTGTGTGTGGTGTGTGTGTGGGGGTGGGGTGGGGTGTGTGTCTAAAAGCAACAAGTTTCTGTGAAGTTCGGAGCCCCCGTGTGGGAATTAAACATGTAGGTGCGGTTCCGGGGCTCGGTACCAATAAGTGTTTGCCAGGATGTGTTGGAGCCGCAGAGATGGAGTGATGCGGGATAATACCGGCTTGTGTTTTCTTTTTTCCTGCGGCGGAATAAAAGCGGACTGACCGCGGGAGGAGCCATCCGAGCGGGCCCCTTCTTCATCCCCCTCCTCAGAGCTGGAACCAGAACCAGCCAGAAACTAGTTGAGCTTCAGACTTCTTCTGCAGACTTACTGCTCATCGCCGTTTGAGCGGTTCTGACAGAAGGACACCTGTTTGAGCAGAGCCGCTATTTGAGGCGATCGTGTTTTTGCGCCGCCCGTCTGTGTTTGTTTTGTCTGTTAGCAAAATATTTCATGAGTGGACTGATTTTAGAAAGTCATCATTGGATGTTCATAGGGCTGTCACTATCCACTGTTTTTATTTTGATAAGTCTAAATGACTACAGTTCTCCAGAAATCAAAATTATTCATTTTTAACAGTCAACTTTGGTAACAGTGAACCACAGAATAAAATGTATACAAACACTTGCAAATTAAAGTACAAAATATAAGTTTAAAATCCCAACTCTAGCATGATAAAATTAATAAATGTACCAATTATTTATGTATTTAAAAAGAAAAAACATGCATATTCAATATGTTGTAAGGGTGTTATTGGTAAGAACTGCATCAAACTGAGGTGAGAAATCCTTCTATAGCAGGAAAGTTACTTGTAGTTAGTTGTAGTGAAAGGTTCAGAGGTCTGAATGACTCTTTAGTTCACGAAACGTCCTGTAGTCACTGCTTCATAAATGTAAGATAATTCATATTATTTTATGTGTATTTCTGTATATTATGTCAGCTTTATGCAACATGCACTTTGAGATTTTCATTTTTGTTGTTAATTAAAATAATATTTTAGCTGTATTGAAGTGGGGTTCTCTAAAAAGGTTATGAACAGTTAACATCTTACCTGTTGCAGATAGCTCATTTGATAACCTCAATTTGGAAAAATAGTTTATTTTTGACAGGACTCATGAGTTAACGGCTTGTCCGAACAGGGCCAACACCACAGTTGGTCGCTTTTGTCTTAAAACAGCTCCAATCTCTAAAATGCATCTTGGTTTATGCAGACACTGTCATTTAACCCTCCTGAAGCCCTCGTAACTGAAGAGAGGAAGAGAAGCTCTCGTATCTTCAGGTCCATTTGACCCAAAGGCCATGGAAGGGTTAAACCTGCGCACTTCCAAACAATTTGCATTACACAGTTACTTCAATAAAAGTATTATGAAATTCCTGCAGGAAGAGCCCTCATTCTGTGCCAAAATTGCTATAGCTAGCTGCTGCTGCTATTTGCACTTTCAAATAACTACATAATTCCTTAACAGTGTGTTATAAATGTGACAATGGTGTCTAATCTTATAGAGCAGTGTTTTAAGTACTATGAAACTTTTGCAGTTTGCTTTGGTCTTGGCTGCATTCAGACTAGCCGTTAGCTCATCAGTCCTGTCAGAACTAATCTCTTTTTTTCCCAAACTGAAGTTAGTCAAAGAGCAATCTACAACAGATGAGATATTATTTGTTCATAATGTTTTTACAGAACTGCAGTTCAAAGTGGCCAAACAATCCTCTGAAAGTGTGAGGACACAAACAGATGGGAGAAGGTGCAGACGCAGAACCGTTCTCTCAGTGTCTGATCAGGCTTATTCTGTGAGCTCGTCCGAGACCTGTTCCTGTTCTCCTGATGCTGTTTTTCTTCACATCATATTCCTTCAGGCTATTAGCTGATTTTAATTAAATTTTTAGGGTCCCCTCATGATGTTTGTCTGAGTAAGGCTGTGATAGGCCTCAATAGAAATACATTGTTTTTTTATGTGTGTGCGTGTGTGTGTAAGGTGAAAATTTAAGAATTTCTTTTGTGTGGTTCAGGCTGAGCCATGTGGTCAGCTGGCTCCCAGCCAGCATGGCCTCTGTCTTTTAAACAGGACTTTAGCTTGTCCCAAGCTGTGTTATGAATGAGTTATTGTTGCTGATAGAACAAACTGTGTAATTAAAATGCCTAATGTGTTCTTAAAAAGATTTAATTATGATTTAGTTTCTAATGCTTTGAATTGCATATAAAGGAATTTGAAAGGGAAGAGTGTGTCCCTACTGTCTCTGTAGAGCATACTTGGTTTCATTCTCTGAAAGAAGAGCTTGTTATTTCAGTTCATGGCGTTCCCAGGGCAGTGATCATCCTAATGGCCGTTCCAACTAAAGGCCCAGCCTGAGCCCAGCATGGCTGAACGAGCTCAATCATCTGTCAGCAAAAGTCTGAAAAGGTGCTCACGCTCACAACAGACCTGCATCAACTTTTTTCAGTGTTGGCTCACCTAAGCTGTTTTACTAAATCATGCTAAAAAAGTTGTATGTTCTTTAAGAGGACATCTGCTAGGAGCTTCCTGCCAACAACACAGCCAAGATATGTGGGTGCTGGATGATGCTCAATGTGGATTAGTGCTGAGCACAGGGGAACTCTGAGATCACTGCTTTTACTTTGATAAGAAACACCTAGGCCAGGAATACATTTCAAACATTGTTGGTGCTTTTTTTTTAATTGTGTGCTTTGTCTACAGCAACAACACCAAAAGCCTCAGTACTTAATTCTCAGGGTGTAATCAGACTCGTGCCATGAGACTAAAACATCACAAGATTTCTCATCAAGTTGAAAACTCTCACAAACTCCAAAAACCTGTCTCATGACTTTGTCTGATTAAGTTATTACTGAAGATGTTCACACCCCTTTAACCCTCATGTGACCTTCATGTCAAATTGACCCGAAGTTAGAAGGGCTTCTCTTCATCTCTTCAGTTACGAGGGCTTCAGGAGGGTTAATCTGAGCTGAGTTGAGAGGAAAAGAGTTGATCAAATTAAAATAAAAATAAAAAGTTGAGGTGGAAGTGGATGTACCTATCACTGAGTCCCCCCTCCTCTCTACACAATCATTTAATCATCTCTGTGTTCATCAGTGTGAACAACTGGTGTCTGTGATGAAAATATCCATTCGTCCATTTTCTTTACCCGCTTCTCCGTTCCAGGTCACGGGGAGCTGGTGCCTATCTCCAGCAGTCACTGTGCGAGAGGCGGGGGACACCCTGGACAGGTCGCAAGTCCATCATAGGGCCACATAGAGACAAATGAGACAAATAACCATTCACGCTCTCACTCACTGATGAAAATATAAAAAACACAAAGAAGTTTTGCTCTAACTCAGACTCATCACAGCTCATCACAGCTACAGGCTGTCTGATTGGATTGATGTCATACATATTATCTTTTTGTGTTTTATTCTGTAATTTTAGGTGACAAATTTGTAAATTTTTAATCTATTTAAATGCCTGTGGTAAAATATTTGATTAGAAACCAGTACAAGTTTATTAAACAGGAAGTTATAGGAAATGAACAAGTTTATTTATTTAAAAAACATTCTGTACACTCTGTTGGAAAGTCATACAGCTTTGATGAGAAGTTCAAAGGTCATGTATAGTTGAAGTGCCATTCTCAGGTCTGAAGCAACTCAGGAGCAACCAGACAGGAGGCTGTGTTTGGGGCAGAAGCTTATTTTCCCTAAAATAAAACGCTTGTCTTATTCTCTTGAGATAAGTCTCCTCTTACACCCCTACCTAATTCACACAAATGCTTCCTCAGCCAGTCATCATTCACATATCAGGTAGAGAGGATGTTTTCCGTGATAAGTGACATTTTACTGACATTCTCCTTGTTTTGGTTCACAGCTGATCCAATCTGTCCTGTTTTTATCTGAAGGAATAAGATAAACAGAGAGCTGTCTGTTAGATTGTTGTTGAGAGTTTTCTGCAGATAAGTCATCTCATCACTCATGGAGCTTTATAAACATGCTGAACCCCTTCTTAAGTGGGGTTCTGACACCCAGTGCACTGTTCCAATGTTTTCCTGATCATCTCCAAGGAGAGCTTTTTGTCTGAAGCTACCAAGCAGATGTTTGGAGCACTCTCCCTCTGAATGGCACGGGTGGTCCCTGTGGGTGAGTCACATCCAGTGTGACATTTTGCTGTAGAGACAGTAAATGGCAGAGTGAGTCAGGGCCAGACAAACAAAAAGAAAACCCTCACTGGGCAGTATTTGCTTCCTGCAAGCTTTCGCTCCCCCAGGTGGGACATCTCAGTGCCTTTGGAAAGAAGGGCTCATTGTGTGAATAACTTTAACAAGAAAAAATATTTTTATCTACAGCCACTGAAAGGTGAAGGGCTACAATAATGTTTTGGTCCAGGGCTGTTTGTGTTTGTGTGTCTGTTTGCAAAATATCTCATGAATCACCTCTACATCAACAGTTGATTAACTTTTGGAGTCAACCTGATGCAGGATGGCCGCCACAGCCAGCTTAAGTTAAAAAACACAAAACTGGCTATAACTCAGTACATTTTACATATATTGACCTAAAATTTGGTGTGGTAGAATAGGTCTGCAACTAATGATTATTTTAGTAGTTGATCAAAGTTTTTTCAATTAGTAGATTAGTCAGCAATTTTTCTCCTTTGTTTCTGCTTCCTGTGGGTGAATCTCCTGTTCTGGGTTCCAGCTCACCTGCTTTAGTCTGCCCACCTGTGGTTATCATCCTGATGTCTCTGCTTTAATGTAATATAACATTCCCCAGCAAATTAAAATAATAAGCCATGAACCAGATTAATCTAAAACTAATCAAATGTATTTATATTTAACTTAATGTGACTATCCCAGAAAACAAACACATTAGTCAGTGCAGCCTAAATTGTAAGTAATTTTTGTCATTTAAAATAAAAAGGGCCTAATATATAACCATAAATGACCACAAGTGGGTCTGGAAGTCCAAAAATTCAAAAGGGGCTTCAAATAAAAAAACAAAATAATAACAGTGTACTGTTTATCAAAATGAATTCATAAATTTACCATTGCAGTTCACCACTGTACTATGACAAATAAACCATTTAACGGATTAAATATCTTAGAAATAAGTTATTTATGTTAGGTGGAAGAAGTTTACCATTATTAAACACTAATATTACACACAGGGGGACAAAAACTCCCTTTCGCTTATTTCCTGCTCCTAACACTTCGCATTCCAAACAACTGAATGATGTTCACTTAACAATTGTCTACAAAAACTTGTTTAAACTGATATAAATGTTTCTGCACAAACATTTAAAAATGAGGCAACACAACACCATAACTTTACTTCTAAAACTTTACTTCAAATCCTGTTTGCTTGTTAGCAAAATATCTGATAAACCACTGTATAGATTTTAATAAAACTCTTTGGAAATAATTACGGTGTAAACATCTACAGCTGGTTACCTTTTGGAGTCTATGCAGTTCAAGATGGCCTTCACAGCTAATCAACATTAGCCAACACAGATATGGCTATATTCAATCAGCTTTCCAGATATGGAGCTAAAATTAGATGTGAAAGTAGCTGAGAGCCATCCCTAACACATACTCTGAGTTTTGACATCTTTTGAGATTGCACATAATGTTATTTTCAAGGGTTGGCCAGAACAGCTACATTGCCATCATTTCTTAGGATAAGATGGTCTTAGTTTAGAATTCTGGCATAAAAAGCGGCGAGTGATATGCATTCCTTCAAGGAATGTTGGGTCTTTAAATATTTTTCTGAAGTCAGTCATGTGGATGGTTGAGCAGCTAAAAGTCATGTTTTGTCTGAAGTCAAAGTGCCACATGGCCGTCTCTGAGGAATGAGCTGAAACAGCTGAGCAGGAGTGGGTGGTGGTTGTTTTGAGCAGTGTTGCAGGCGTAACCAGAAATATCTGCTGTGTTCCTCCCGGACCTGGCTGTGCTGTGTTAGCACATGCAGTATTCCAAATAGAAAACACATGGAGGCAGACAGCTCCACATTGCATGAGCACTGACCAACAATCAGAACCACCTGTTTTTATCAAAAAGAGAAGACTCCCCTGCTGATGAGCTGCCTGAGGTCACAGTGGAATAGGAGGGTGGAGCTGAGTGATGTTTGCTGTTGAAGGCGTTCAGAAAAAAAAGCTGGGTGTGTTGGTCTGCTTCCTGAGATAGAAGGCTTCAAGAATGCCTTCTGCTTTTATCTTTTTTTTCATTTTTTTTCTTGACAGTCTCTTACAGTTTGATGCTTTCAGAGTGTGAAAAGCAAACAGTGATGTTCTTACTATAGGAATGCATCAATATCAGCATTGATTATCGGTTTCAAAACCCAAACTTGTATATGTAGGTGTTCAAATACCACTTTATTGCAGCCTGACATTTTCCTCTCAGTTAAACAGTCAGAAGGTAGAGGAGGAGCAGAGATAGTTTTTTGTTTGTTAGTTTTTTTGAGTTGGCTACCCTAACCAACAGTCCTTATTGATAATGATGCACCTTAAAGTTGTTTGTAAGCCGCCAATAAACACCAGAAAAAGAAGAAGCTGTGTGGAGGGATTTCAAAATGAATGAAAGTAAATCTGACTGCAAATTCTGAGGAGAAACAAAATCTAATACTTTCAAAACAAGCAATTTGATAAAAAAACAAAAACAAACAAAAACAACACAAAACCAAGTTCAAAGAGTTTTCTGATAGCAGAGAGCAGTCTGTCACTGAGCAAAAGAAGGAATTTATGGATCTGAACAGGAGCTTCCTGATGATCCCTCCACTCACCAATGAGAACTTTTGGAAAAGACTGTTGCTCTCCTGCTCCATTTTAGGAGTTACCATGAACAGTCAGCTCCTCATTTTTTTAAACATGTTTTCAAAGTAATTGTAAGAAGTGTGATGGTATTTATTAGTACCAGTGATGTGTGGTGAAGCTTATGTGTGGTGAGGCAGAGTCTGACAGATTCAGTTTCACACACATCAACAATTAAAATGCATGTCAAATATATTCTATCATATTTTTAATGACCAAAAAATCAGACTGTTGCCACTTCAACAGATTATTCTTGGCGATCTACAAAGGCCTAGTGTGAGTTTTGGTTCTCGTTTTATAAATTGTTTATTTAAAGAGATGCTGGTGCAGAGACTCAGCCATCTGTGTGCCCACACCTTCACTTCAAAACTCTGTTAGTTCATATTAAGTAATAAAGAAAAACATTTACTTTAAGGTATCTGAGTGCAGCTGATCAGGGATCACCTCCTTGGAATAATAGAAGTTAAAAACTTTGCAAAATCCCCCCGAAAACTTCATGTTTTTACGTGTATACTATATGGTGGAATAATAAAATTTCAATAATTAAATAATATAATATCCACAATTTTAATAATATTAAATTAAAACAAAAATACACCAACACAAGTTTCAGTTCAACAGAACATTCAGTTATTATAATTATTAGGGTGCTTTAAAATTTGCCTGCATGTCATTCATAAATTAAGGATCATTCTGGTGTTTTTTTTAATTAAATTTCCTTTAATAAAAATTTATGTGAGAGCAAAGAAACATTACTTTCTTTTGTAAAATAAAAACACTTCACATGTAAACTTAAAAATCACACTATATTTTTATAGTTGGTCCATAAAATAGAGGATAAAACAATTGTGTTGTATCACTGTGTGATATTTCAATCCACGATGACGATAAGAAAGGCACTGTGTTGTTTTGTTGCTCAGTATCATATTACCTTAACCCTCCCATGGCCTACTGGTCAAATTGACCTAAACTTACAAGGGCTTCTCTACCTCTCTCTATCTCTCTCTATTTTGAGGGCTTCAGTACAGGTAAACCAACAAACAAACGAAAAAAAGCCAGTCTGTGAATCAAAACTAGCGTCCAAGCAGCACATACTGTACAAAAACTCCAAAATGTTGTAATGATGGAAGTGTGTAAGAAAAGCTCTGTGGTTTTTGTTAAACAAGATTTTGTCAATTGGTTAGTCACATTTTCATCCCAAGGGGAGCGGGAAATAACTTTTTTTTCAGTTCTGAAGTTTTGGAAGTGATGGGTCTAGGCTAAACTGGCGGGGGGTTTTGTCCAGATGTTATTATTTGGTATTTATGTTGCTCTAGATGATTAAGATAATCTGCTTCCTTACTGACTGTCTGGGCTTTGGGTTTTCTGTTTGATGGTCTGTATCTGTGATCACATGCTCCCTGGAGGGAGGAAGTGCCATAGTGGTTCTCCTGCTTGTGTGCTCAACACTGTAGATGCTGATGGAGTATATCAGTAGGTCAAATGAGACCGTTATCGATCAAACACAGGGTTGCTGTCAGCTTAGTGAAATAATTAGGAGCTTCATTAATGACAGTGAAGCGATGAGCCGCTGTGGCTCAAAGCTCCAGGCACAGCCATGTAATCGCTCTGGATTCAGCTTTTGTTTATCAGGCTGGAACAAAAGGGCAATTATTGTCTAAAAATAACCACAAGGCAGAGTCATCTGACAACCTCAGGTGTTTAAACCATGACAGTGGACACAACTTCTAAATATCAGATTATTTTTTCTTTCCGTGCAGAAAACTCAGGCAGCTTCATCTGTTTGAAAGAAATCAGAAGCATTATTAACATTAAATAGTACTACTCAACTTGTGGATTTAGGTTTAGAGGCAAACTTCAGCTTCTGCCTGGTTAAAGGCTGTGCTCAGTTTTTAAACAGACACAGGATTTGAAGTTCTCGTGGACTTGGCAAAGTTTTGGTCAGGAAATGACATACAGTAAAGAATAAGGATGAAAAATGTCTGTAAAAGCCATATTTTAGAAAAGATTGAAATATGGCTCTGCTTTTAACCAGCATGAAGCTTGTACATTTGTTGACACTATGGCATCATGAGTGCATAACTT
>JAOXNZ010000030.1:26040364-26050937 GCA_028566095.1 Kryptolebias brasiliensis
TTAGCTTTTGTTACAAGGAATTATGAATACAGTGAGTATCTACACAACAAATGCAGTAATATCAGCTGGCTTACTAAACTAGTGTAACAGCTTAGTAAGCCAGCTAACAGAGTACTAACATTACTGTTAACATTATTTTGTAGTTAGCTAACTAGTGTGTACTTTGTTGATCAACATGACACTATCACAGAAAAGTCATCAAGTTGATAAATGTAAAATTAGTCTTTTCTTGACACAAATATAATAAATATAATTGCCTTTAACCAAAATGAAAGACATCTTTTAAATCCATTGCAAAAACACATTGGTTCTAATTGGGGTCATTTTTGACCCCACTCATGGAAGAGTGTAGGTATCGGTCATTCATGCATCCAAGGGTTAAAAGAGGGAACTGCCTTTTTACCTAGCCTAGACGGTTATGGATGTCCACGAGACATGGTGTGGGTTTGTGGACAACAATCTTATTTGTACCTCCCTGCAAACTGGTCAGGAGTGTGTTATTTATGCCGTTTGCTTCCAGCTGTTTCTCTGTAAAACAATGCAGGTGATGTTCCATGCAGGGATGACTTACATCATGTGAAACAAGCAAGAATACCCACTTGGCAGGGCCTCCTCTGTACACTATTTCCTATGTATGGTACAGCAAACAATGCACACAGAATTAATGACTTATCTGTTGAATTAGAAAATTTGACTGCCTTAGTAGACGCAGACTTTACAACTATGTCTGAAGAAATGAGAGCCATCAGAACTATGGTCCTACAAAACCACATGGGCTTAGATTTCCTCCTGGCTTCCCAGGGAGGAGTATGTCATCTTATAGGAGAACATTGTTGTACATTTATCCTTGATGCATCTAATAACATGAGTAATATTCACACTGAATTAGCAGAATTATTAAAGAGACAGCAAAAGAAAAATTCTGGAATGTTTGGGACTGGTTTACATCTGGAGGATGGCAAGCATGGTTAATAAAGATAGGCATGTTTTTTGAAGTGGTCCTATTACTTCTTATGTTTTTGTCCTGTTGTATTGTGCCAATAGTTAAGTCTATGATGAATCGCATGATTTCTGTAACAATGATAACTCTTCCCAGTGAATACACAGCAATGCAGTCAGTTATTCCCTCTGTCCCAATTTATGACAATGATGATACGTTAGAAGATGAAGACAGTTTTTATGAGTAAGTCCTACAAAATGATGCAATAACTTCAACCGAAAGGAGTGTTATTACTGATGGATAATATAGGCTGCCATTAACTATTTTGTGGTAATTTTGTTTTAAGTTTCACTACATTATATCAGAGGGTTAATTGTTTGACATTTCATGATAATTTTTTATTCAAATATACAATCTAATTCTCCATTTAGTTGATGTTACATTGTATTTGTTTTCTGTACCTTTCAAAGTGTCCCTTTGCTTCGCTAAAACCGAAACCTCTATGTTTCACAAAAACAGAGCCTGTTGGTACACTTTACACCATTTTCCTGATTCTGACCTTTATAATTTAGTTTAATGTTAGAAAAATGTTCTCTTATGTGATTTCTAGTAATCAGAAGAGGGGAATGTAATGGAAATTTTTTATGATGTTAACAATGTTCTGCTTTCTGTAAAATGTATAACAGTTATGATTATTGTCTGCACAAGTACGTCAGTAGAAGACTTTATGAAATTATTTTTCTTGTCATACTTTGTTTTGTAACAAGGTTTTGAAATGTTTTTATCTTTGGGCTATGTGTGAACTGAGAAGAGACTCAGTTCCTCCCTTCGAACTCTGTTTTTCCTTTCCCATAAACTGTCCTTGACTGTTAGATCTTCTTCATGAGAAGTGAAACTGCTCAGCAACTATGTAAATGTATAACTGTATGATGTAATGAAACCTCTCTATAAAAGTGTATGTTGTATTTCACTCGGAGCTCTTCTCCTGATTGAGTTCAATGGAGTGGAGTCTCCGAACGCCTTTTGCCTTCGAAATAAAATTCTTCTAAAAGACAGAGATCGATCTCTTTCTGATCCTTTGAAACAGACATCTCACTATTTGATAATCATTTTTACCACAACTGGTGCTGTCTGTCTTACTCTCCTATTTCTACTAACACAGTCTCTTCTGCCCTACGCTGTCACAGGGGCACCCTCTAGTGACAAGAAATAACAGCAACAGAACAGTACATAAATGCATTCACTGTGTAAATCAACAACACACAACATCCCCCGTTATCCAAACAACCTCATTCACTGTAAGCAAAAGTAGCCTCAAAATCTTTAGTATAATGCAGCCACTTTTTGTAACATGTATGTAAACCTCAGAATACAAATATGTAATATATTGCTCAAACATTGTCTCAGAAAGATTAGTATTACTGTCATGCAAAAAAGTCTGCAATTTATCTTGAATCATTTAGTTGGCAGAAATGCTTTGAAATGCAAATTAAGTCTTCTATATAAAAAAACAAAACAGTCACTTTTTTCACAATCATTTTTAACAAACTCATTTCATCACAGTCTTTTGTCCAGGTTGATGTTTGTCTTTCCCTTTGCAGAACAGTTTGTTTTGGGCTAAGAGGTACCTCTGCTGCATCAGTTCTTGGTGTTTCATTGGAGCAAAGTGAAAGTCATGCTTCTTTACATCTCTTCCTGTCACTGAGGATAAATGAACTTAGGCCAGTCTGCTATGTTGTGGAGACTACAAATTCAATTACATTCAATTCAGTTTATTTATATAGTGTCAAGTCACAACAAAAGTCGTCTCAGGGCACTGTACAAAAACATTCACATACATTATAAAGAGCCAGTTAGTAAAAGTTATCTATCTAAGGAAATCAGCAGATTGTGTTGAATCTTCACTTTGTCGCAGTCACCCATCCTGAGCAGTGCACTGCCAACATTGGAAAGGAAAAACTCCCTTTTAACAGGAAGAAACCTCTAGCAGAACCAGGCTCAGGACGGACGTCCATCTGCTTCAACCAGCTGGGGTTTGATCAACACAGATCAGGAGCGGAGTGTGGTCAGCTGCTCTGATACTGATCAGTGAAAAATGCCTTGATTGGGATCCAATCCTTACAATTAGCTCAAAACATCCCGACTTTAAGATTCAGAGCCAGATAAAGTGAGTTATGTAAAAACGAGGGAATCTTCAGGATTTAAACCCACAGAGCTCCCACCAGAGAAAAACTCCCATTTTTAACACCTGAGTTCAAGAAATGCTGAAAATGAACATTAAACTGGTAAACAAATGCTCTTTAGAGACATTATTCATATTTTCTTTAAACCAAACACTAACAGATGAGATCTTCATGTGCAATTTTGTATTGTGAATGGCGAAGAAGGAACTGTGGGGGGTAGGGGGCTCTCACTGGGATCATTCTATTGGAAATTTGTGTAATTCTCAGATCAATGCATCATGACCCCTCTGCACTCTCTGTTCACCCATGTTGCCTGTTTATTATATACAATAATTGTTTACTCTTATGAGACAGTCTTTGCATTTGTTTACAATTACTTTTTGAGAATGATGACGAGACGGGCATTGAGCAACATTGTGGTTCACACACTGAGCACATATCTGGAGCTTAACTCCTTAATCAAAATCGAGGACTGCCTATGCATAGAGTACAATAAATCCAAGTAGGAGTTTATTTCAGTGAAAAGCTGAGTTGATCAATTTTAACTTTGTTAAGTTTGTTTTATTCTCTCTTTACTTCACAGTTGGACTTTACAAAACAAAAGGTAAACAAAAATTACAACAATGGAAGATGAGAGGGAAAGACCTTCGCACAGAAACAAAGGCAATAATGAACTGAGCTGCAATCGCCCACCAGAGTCTCTGTTATCAAACGAGATGTTAACACTGTCAGACTTTCAGGCGCTCTGTCAGAGTCAACAACCCTGAGGTCTGCACTTACCTTTTCTCATCCTCTTCAAAGTCTCTGGATCACTGACCTGTACCACTGTATAATCTCTTGTAACAAAAGAAAGAAATAAAGTTTGTTAAACTATTTTGCAGTAGATAAATACACACTAAAAATAATCAACATGCAATTTTTACATTTCAAAACATTTCAGTTTTCAAAAAATCATGTTTAATAAGCCTTATAAAAATGTAAACATTATCTGTTTCTACTGATTAGGTGTGCACTTTATCAAAACAATATCAAGAGTCAGCAAGGACAAAATGACTTCAGGGAGAACTGTTACTGGGAGATGACACTAGGTCAGAGGTCATAAAAGGAGGAGGCCCCTCACGCAACATATCCCCCACTTGGGATTCAAAGCCAATCCAAAGGCATTTGAATCACAGCAAATGGAATCCAAGAATCACAACTTTGATGGTATTGGTAATGATACACAGGTAGCCATTTGAGATTTCAACTTGAAGAACATAGTGGTTTGGTGGGTGATGACACCTTCATATCCACTGAAGCAAAAGGGAACTGTGATCCAAAGAGGGTGATCAGTTTAACCATGACGTCACATGGCACATGACTGCTCCATGTTTAACCATGAGCAGTCATGTGCCATCCTTAGGGACACAGAATGGAATAAATAAAAGATCCAGCGTAGAAAGTGAGCAAAAGATCCAGTATGCAAAGCCAACAGGTGGTAGGCTAGGTTCGAGCCTAGGTTGAGTCATGATGGTCATCTGGTGCAAAACAATTGCCAGATCTTTTGTATGAGTTTGTTCACTGTGGCGACCACTGCACAAGGGAGCAGCCGAAAGAACAACAACTTGAAGTTCAGCACTTTCTGATCGGAGTAAGCATTGTGTCCTTCAGCTGTTTTCTCCAGATTTTTTTGGGCAATGGTAGCTTGCAGTTGTCTATTTAAGTCTGTCATGTACTGGTGTGTTGTATACACTCTGTGAATGTGGTTTGCAGGCTGGAAATGGTAGCAAACCAGACATCTTTGATGTAATCATTAACGTCTTTATGCAGTCCAGTCCAGTAGGTAACCTGATTTAAAGTCTTGAAAGTCATCTTGACACCTCTATGTCAGGCGTAAAGCAGGTCATGGGCATAAACCATATCACCCCCATGTGTTTACACGGAACAACGAACACAGGTGAAGTGGTTGTGTCAGAAACATGCACTAGAATGCCCTTGACCAACTGAAGTGACAAACAAACTTTGTAAAAAACGTGCAACTCAGGAGTGTCAGCAAGGGTGGAATGTAGACAGTTTGTTTGTGACAGGGTCAAAGACATAATGAATGAGCCTGCTTGTTGATTGCAGTATCAAACCATTGAAGGGTGATAAGATCATAATCAAAAAATGCAGGGTCACCAGAAACGACACTGTGTTTTCATTGTGAAAGATCAGGTTCAGCAATGGCTCGTGACTGAGTAACTGCACAAACTGCAGAAACAGAAGGTTCTGGAGTGCTCTTAAGCAGCCATGAGGGCTCCAATGACCATGGTGCACCATCTATGGCTCCTTTTTGGTTAATGACTCTTCTATATCAGTTAGCTCTTTGTCTTATCTTGGTATACGTCAGTGACCTCTTAACTTTTTCCAATATATCTGCATATTGTTGGAGGTCACCAAGTTGTCACATGTCGTGAAAAGTTCTCTATGTTTGACAGGTTTCTTGTTTGCGGTTAGAAATTTGTTTTGTTCCCTATTAGCAAGGTTAGTGCGAAATATGGTGTCAGGGTCAAAACTTATGACTGAGAAAAGTGCAATGGACTTAGCAAGTTTAGTGTATACAACGTGTGCTTTAGAGTCTGCAACCAGTAGTGCGAATGGAATGCACCCACAAATTGGTATGTTTAACTCAGTCATGAAAATCAGTGCTGATAAGCCAATCCAAAGGCATGCCTTTGGGGATCAGTATGCCTTAAACATTGGTAATGCATACTGAAAGAACTGTGGATCTGGAGTCATCATCCAAGAGTGTGGCATCTCAAGAAAGTCAGAGCTCAAAAAACTGTGGAGATGGCTGAAAGAAAGCCTGTAGGTGGTCAAGGCCTTGGCCTGCCAGCATGTGGATCAGCACTGATACATTTCATTTATATGCAAGTATGGTGATATGTTGACTGTTTGTAATGATTCATGTTTTCATCTTGCTCATGATGGATTTCTACAACTGCTTTGATTTCTGGACACCAACCTCCACTCTGATCTCCGACTACAGTTTCTCGCCTTCCTCCTGCTAAGTAGCCAAATCCATTACCTTTATTCCATTTGCTGCTTAATAAACCTTTTTCCTTTTGATGCTCGCTCCTGTGTTGTGACTGAAAATCCGGATCCTCAGTGTAAATTATTACACTAGCAACTTGACACACTTCAGAGAACGAGAAAAAGATTGATTCTCTGGTCTGGTTCTTGAGGATCACAAGACACTGTGAATGGTATGCACTTAGATGCCAAGATGAACTAAAATGTCACTGGCAGCAAAAACAGAATGTGGCAGATCAGGTATCACTAGGAACAGGTGCATAAGTGTTCTGTTGTTCTAAAGCAATGTAAGGGCACAAATGCCCCTAGCAATAAAGATGTTGGTTGGCTTTGGAGCCCCCAGAAAGCAGTCTTTTCCAGCATCTCAAGGTCAGGTTGGTTCTGAACCTGAGTGTTTGTTTGCTGATTTATCATCCCAGAGAGCTAGTACAACATTGTACACTAGTAACCCTTGGAGTGTGAGCCCTTTTTATATCTTTAGACAGTAACCTCCAGTGAATGCCAATGAATACAGAGAGAAAAGAAAAAAGTATCACATTTGGATAAAAGTTGTTCCAACAGTTGCATTGGGTGGATGTGTGATACCACAGTCTCGGAAGGCACATCATTTCAATGGTTTTCACCTGTCTGGTCCTTGGAGTCAGATTGATAAGTGTCAGTTTTCCGCAGCCTCCAGCACATAACAACATGGAGGATCTAGCTACAAAGGTAAAGAAATCAATAAGGGTTTGTGTACCTGAGCAAAGGCGTAAATCAGTAAGTCTTCAAGAATCAGAGATAAGTAGAACTTTCCTTCAACACTTTTTTCGGTGTGATGGCACAATAATTGTAGGACTGGGATTTTATTTTGAAAGACAGAGTCCTCCTCAGCTGAAGAGTGGTCCTATCTGCTCAACCAGAGTGACACTCAACTGGTTTGAGTTGTCAGTTTCTGGAGGTGGGTCTGTGGCCAGAGCCTCTGTGTTTTCCATCACAGAGGTTGGAGGAGAAGAGTCCGTTCTTGTTTCTGTGAAAGGGTTTGGTACTTCAGGTGCACTCACTAACAGGGTGTTGACTGTATCTTGAGAACCTAAATCTGATGTTTACTGAGCTGATCGAAAAAGGTTCATCCATGGACTTATCTTTCTTTTGAATGGCTTCTAATAGGTGTCTGATGGTGTCAACATCTTGCTAACTTAGAGGAGGAAAAATCTCCTCAGAATTTAGAGGACCTGTTTGGACTTTGCATTGTTTTTGGTCATTTTGTAGTTGGAGGAAAGCTGTGATTTGTCGCAACGTGTGCGGTTGTCATAGAGTCAGTAGGTTTGGCCTCATCTGTTGCAGTTGGGTAACCACTTACCTCTGTGAGATATGTCAAAGTTTTGTCCTTCGTTTCATGGACTAGTCTTTCTTTTATTTGATCCTTGGGCCTTTGAGTAGCTTGTTTTAGGGCATATCACAGGTGTGTTGGCACTCTGGTTTGTAGCCTTAGTGCCTCCCTCAAGTTCCAAGGAACAAGGGTCTGTGTTTAGAAACATTGTTGGCTCCCATCTGGTTGTCCTTGATTGCTTTAAGTATCTTAAAAGCTAAGCAGCTCATTTCTCTCAGCTTGTATCTACTCATTTTTGAATCAGCAAGTATACCAAGTCATTGACTGATGGAGGGATGGAGGTTTTGTATGATTGCTTTGAAGTTTTCATCACACTCCATGTCAGATGTATCTTTTGAACCAAAATATGTGCAATGATCATGCGTCTGCAGAGGTTCAGTTTGACCTTTTTTTAATATGGTAACACAAGTGCTAAGCCAGATTGCACTGCATAGTTCTGAAATTCCTTCTCCAATGCTCTGAAGAAGAGGGAGTATCTTTCTAAATTTCTGTCTGTAGGCTTAAGTTGGACTTGACTTCCTGCTGTGAGGAGGGACTGTGGTCCACTGGGGCCTGTAGGACCCTGAACTGGGGCCCAAGTAGATCCTGGGGGTTGAGTGGGTGCAAAACGATGAGCTTGGACTTGGAGGGTAGGGAGGTGCTAAAGGGTGAGTGGGTGCCTGTGGGTGTGGGGTGGAATTTTGTGAGTTTAGGCCTTGGCCTTAAGCAGTGGATGATGGCGGTTGAGGGGGTACTTGTGGGTATTCCCCTGAGAACCCCTTCTCAGTGTATACTGATGATAGTCAGGGTTGAATGCAAGGTTGAGGACGTAACCTCACTACTCGGAGCAGCAGGTTGGCTCTGCAGCATGTTTTGGAGGTAACCTCCAGAAGTGGTTTGGTTGTTGTCCAACCATTTTGCTTTAAAGTTGTGCTACTTCAAAATCACTTGTCTGGAGTTTCTCTTCCAGATCTCTATTTGTGTCTCTTAATTTTCATTTTCTTATTTGAATTCACTGAACTTATTTGTCTTTGAGTCAGGATCAAAATCAATGGTATATTGTGTTTACTGTATGAAGTACCTAAAGGAAGGAAGAAACACAGAAAAAAATAATATTGTGAACAAATCACTCTATGTTAAAAATGGTTAGTCTAAGTTTAAAAAAAATTTCATGTTATGTTTTGTGATGAGAAATGTATGTAAAAACAAACAATAAATCACCTGTTTATTCACAGATTTTTATATCTTTAAAGTGAAAACAATATGATAAAATGGTTGATTAATTATAAAGTTTAAAAAAACTATCATTAATGAATGTTTAAACAAAATAAAAGATACATTTTTTTCTCATCCCGCATGATACCAAAGTGCCAATGCACATGTGATGCTTCTAACAACAGGATACTTGAAGGCCCAAGAATTGAGTAAGAAACAGACGAGTTTGCAAACCAAGCAACAGAACTTCAACATGGTACCTCCCTGAGGTAGGACGTCATCCAATCACAACAGATGATATGAAACCCATGAAAACCCTAGAGGCCAGAATTCCCTATACTATGGCAAGTGTGCCTGTCATGACCAGCTATGACATTCCTCATACTGCAAAAAGATCAGAAAAGAATACAAACAGAAAAAAAGGTCCTTATAAGTCTGATGAGGAGAGCTCTTCTCATCTCAATCAACAGGATATTGATGTTGTCAGATGTATATTAGAATCCATTCGAAAGAAGGATAAGTCCAAGGGGGAACTTAACATCACCATTATATCCTGTTAAAGAAGCAGAAGTAACTGTAGCGTCAGTTCAACATCATCTGCGACGTTGCAAAAGAATCTGGTGGCAAACCAAGGCTTTGGACCAAATAAATGGATGACCAACACAAACAAAACGCAAGAAACCCAGTAAGCACTGGGTTAAAAGGGTTGGCTCTCCTCCCGTGACATTTCTATTAAAGATGTCTCCAGGAAACTGGCTCCTAGGTTTCTTGGCCCCTTCGAGATAGACTGTCAACAACCTGACAGCAGAACGCCTTAAGCTTCCCTTGTCAATAACAATTCATCCTACGTTCTATAGCTCATAAATCAAGCTAATAATCAACAGTATGCTGTTGTGTCTCTGCAACTCAATCAAGGAAACTGAAAACTCCAGCAGAAGTCTTGAGATATTCTGGAGACTTCCTCAGAAATGTTGTTCATCTACTAGTTGCAGCCCAGTGAGATACTATTTTTAGTTTATCATTCCTGTCAGAATTATTTAGTAATTATTTCTCTAAAACAAGGTCGTTCAAAAAGCTGTCTTCAACAGGTAAGATATTATTTGTTCTTAACTATTTCACAGAACTCCACCTCAACATGACTATAATGTCCCTTTAATGATCTTGTGGTTCATTAGTTTATTTAGGCCATGGTGGTCTTAAGGCTTTTATTTATTTTTGGACATGTGTAAGAAGTGACTCATCACATAAACTGGAAAAAGTCTTCTTCAGCTAAACCATTTTGAGTAAATTGAAATGTTTCTCATTTGCAACAACGTCTTCATAAACGCCCTCCACATCTAGACTGCTCGCATGCTTCCTCTCATTTTCATTGTGGCTCACTGGGATTCTACATTTCCGACGATCCGTGAAGGCATCTTAGAGACAGCGCTTCTCCTGTTGTTCAGTCGGGAGACGCACCGAACTGAGCTCCGTTGGGAAGGCAGTGGGCAAGTTTAACACTGGATTTACACCGACGAGACACTCTGGGGAGGAAGATATTACCCGAACTTAACTTGGGATGGGAATAAATTACACTGAGGACTCAGAACTCCTGACTTTTCCTCCTCAGAGAAGCCACGGTGCTCGGACGTCTTGCTGCCCCGGGGGAGCCGTGTTTGTTACTGCAGTCAAGACAGTCCTCACTCGTTTTTTTTTGTGTGCACGCAAACAAGCGGTATTACGGTAGTATCACTTGCAAGACGCTTTCAAAATAAAAGCTGACTTCTGAATCCTGTTAGTTCCAAACACGGTGTATGTATGAAAAGACCTCTCACGTGAACCCGGAAGTAGAAGCCG
>JAOXNZ010000030.1:26130318-26141866 GCA_028566095.1 Kryptolebias brasiliensis
GACCTAGCCGTCACAGATCCCCAGATGTCCTGGAGGAGAAGAGCATCAAGTTTACATAACATCCAGGAGAATTTTGAAATAGCCAGCCTTCCAAGGCCGACTCAGTGGAGACAGATTCAGATGAATCTTCAATTGAAAAGTTTTGGTTGTGCAAGAATGTTCAATGAGAAAAAATTTAGAAAATGTAAAAAGATTCAATGGTAAAATATTACAATTGTGAACTAAGAACATTTACAACAAATTACAAAATTATTGAAAGAGTTATGGGTTTTTGTATGTTTGACATCATTAATGCATAAATTAAAGCACCACAAGAAGCAGCATAATATTTAAATGCTAAATAACATTTAGTGATCCCCGGTTTATAACTTCCAAACAGCATCTTGGAGATGCAACATCGCCCTGTGATCCCACAAGATGCACTTCTGTTTACATTTTGAAAGCCATGTCATTTCCTTTTACTGGGTGAAGCTGCAGTAGAAAGTCTTGTAAGTATATCCACCTATATGTTCCATCATGGGCCTTAAGGTTAGAATGTCTGTTTTGGCTGCTGAGAGTCCCTCCTATTGTATGGTGTCTGATGCGCCTGATGTTCCCAAAGCAGTCCATGGGGTCACTTTGGTTTTGGGGTCACTTTAGTTTTCAGAGAAATTCAGCAGTTTACAATTGAAAAAGACACCAGCAACAATCCCTCCACCTGAGGAGCTGGTCTAAATGTTTTAATATAAGTCTATGTAGTTTAAGTGGTGACATCTCTTCTGTTATACGTTATAGCAATATGTGTTGTTCAAATAGCTGAGACGGAGGTTTGTACCTGTTTGTATATTAAGGTGATAAAAGTATTGGGGTTTTATATCATTAGAGAACTGATGTGTTGAATTAAAACAATAAATGTGTGCCATAAATGTACAAATTCTCACTCAGCTGAGCTTTTTTCCCCCGTGATATACAGTTTATTTTATGATATGATCCTGTGTGTTTTGATGTAGGAGCCTAAGACCAGGACGTCACTTAGAGGACGACGACATTGTGCCTGAACTGGCTCGAATCCATCCCAGAGAGAGACCGGACTGGGAGGAGACCATCAGCGCCATGGTAAGATAATACACTTCACTAATCCAGATTACATTTTCCCATGATCCTCCTCATCACTGCCCACACATCTTTGATGTTCTCCTGAAGTTTTGCCTCTGTTTATTTGAGTTTCTACACTTCCAGATGCTCCTTCCTGGTGACATCTCCAGGATTGCACTGCCGTTCATTCACAAATATTCCAACCCCACCTCCTCTTGTTTATCCACTCAGTGAAGCATCCCTGTTTGCTCGAATTGTCCTGAAGCCAGAGGATGGAGGCACAGTGGTCCAGGAGGTCCTTGTGCAGCCATGTTTCAGAGAAGCACATAATAATACACTCTCAGTACTCCCTTTGATATTTAACCAACGTCCACAACTTGTCCAACTTATTCACCAGAGATCTAACGTTCCCCATAATAATGGAGTTAACTGAAGGTTTAAACCTTCTCCTCCTCACCTTAAAATTGTCTTCGGCTCCGCACCCATGACATTCTGATTTTCTACCCAATCATGAGTCCGACTCCAGGCATTTATGGTGCTCTGAATAGCATGAACAGCTGATCTTGTGTATGTAAATGTCATCCTCACATCACTCTATGAACACATCTTCCATTGTCTTCTAATGTCATCTAGTTATCTTCAAAACAAATTCTAACATTTTCACAATGTTTAAATAAATAAATAAATAAAAAAAGAAGAGCTGCTGTTCCAGGCTGGTACAACACAGCACATCACTATGGTAACATCTATCACTGTGGTAGCTTTGGAGCCAACCCCATTCAAGATAACTGCAATGGCCAACTGACTTTAGAAAACAAAAATAATGATAATTCAGTCCATTTTACAATTATTGAGTTAAGATTTCTCCTGTTGGCTTGTTTCAGTACAAGTTTTAGGTCCCTCACCTAACATCTCAGATATTTCTTTTAGGTGTTGACCCTTGTTGATTTCCTTTTCTTGCTGCTATATGTTTAAATATTATTTTTTTTCTAACACATTTAGCTGTAATTAGGTATTTCATGCCTAAAATAAAAGACATGACACCATGTATGTGCATGGGGGAGTAGGCAGGGCTTAAAGCCACACATTGTTAGTGTGCAGACGCTGGTTCTAAAAATACAACATGGCAGCTACTGTAAATTGGTTCCTGCTGGCTTCAGTACCTAACGATAGGAGAAGGTGCACATACTTGGTCTATTAGTATATGTCTATGATTCAGTCCCTTTGCTTTGAAGCATCAGTCAATATACACCTTTTCTGAAAGATTCCAGCAGTTCAGCCCTTCTAAGTAGTAAGGGTTATTTCTTCCCTAAACATGTGGAAGAAGGTGCTGTGGTCAGAAGAGACCAAACATGAAGGCCAACACCATCTTTTATCATGCTGAGAACACCACCCTTACAATGAAGCATGGTGGTGACAGCATTATGCTGTGCAGATGTTCTTCATCAGCATGGACTAGGAAAGTGGTCAGAGTTAAGAAAATAATCAATGGATTAAAATACATAGAAATTCTTGAGAGGAACTGATTGGAGTCTTCCAGAGATTTGAGTTTGGGATACAGGTCCACCTTCCAGCAGGACAGTGAGAGCTGAATATAAATTCACACTCAATGTCTTTATATTTTTTATTGTTATTTCAAAGTGAATTTCCCCCATTTAACTTAATTATTCTGGAGTACTTTTTGGAGAATAATTGATTTTAACCAAAGTAAAAGTAATAATTCAGTTTACTTAGCTCAAGTCTTGTCACTTGATTAGCATCTGCTTTTAGGTTTGTGGGTTGATGAGCTGTAACTTTCCCTGATGGTGTCTCTTCTGCTCCAAAATCTCAGATTAATGATTAACGCAGATGACTGCTGCTGTCTCACTGCTAACCTGCTTCATGTTCTTGTCATAGATCAGTCTGTGCCTTTCAGGTCCTTGGTTCAGTCTGACCCATCTTTCTGACCCAAACAGCATCATTCATTAGTTCCTTTCCTCCCTGTTTTTGGTGCAGCTCTTGAATCTCGCATCAACAGCAGCGTGAAAATTAGGCCGTCTCCATGGTAACAGGCTGAGCCGCCCATGGTTGGCATGTGGTTGGAGCCCTAACAGGAGCGCCCTCACTTCGATGAGGCAACAGAGGAACAGCAGGCGGTTGAATATTGATCTCAAAGGCATGGCTTTTATTTCTGCATGTCTGCCCATCTTTCTGCAATAATAGGTAGGAGAAGGCCTGTGCACCAGCCCAGTGTGCATTATAGATGTCTCTGGTCGATCCAGGAGATGATGGAAAGAGTTAACTTCCTGCAAACTGTCACACCAAGGCCCTGTTGCATTGTGGGGAATCAATTAGATTCTGCAGAGAAATGTACAAAAAATCAAGGAATCACAAATCTCTGCTGTGAAATGATGAACTACAGGGTGATTAATTTCAGTTTTTCCATTTAGATTATAAACTAATTCTTACAGTTTTTTGTTTTTTTTGATTAAATCAAAATTATTTATAAAGCACATTAAAAAAAACAACTTTCATTAATGAAAGTGCTGCACACAAAACTACAGTAAATACAACACCATAAAAACAAAAAAAATAATGATGCATAGATCACCACCTGGTGGTGATCAGTTTACAGCTCAGGTGTGGGAGGAATATGGAGAGGCCATGGAGAAAGACTTTCGTTTGACCTCGAGGAGATATCAGCAAACTGTTCAGCGACTCAGAAAAGGAAAGAGACCCCATCCCAGGCTGTGCTTGGTTTGGTTTGGGTAACTTCTGACCAACACTAAGAATGTTGTCAAATGGTGGAAAGAGCACTTTTACAATCCCATTAATCTGGCTACTATGTCCACCTTTGAGGAGGAAAAGTCTGAAAACTCTGGGAAAGATGAGTCCATTACTATGACAGAAGTCGCCATGGTAGTTAAAAAGCTCCTATATGGCAGGGTCCCAGGGGTGGACTAGATTCACCCTGAGATGCTGAAGTCTCTTGACATTGTAGGACTGTCATGGTTGACTTGTCTTTTCAGTGTTGCATGGAGAACTGGGACAATACTTCTGGAGTGGCAGACTGGGCCAATGTTTTTCATTTTAAAAAAGGTGGACTGGAGAGTGTGTTCCAACTATCAAGGGATCACACTTCTCAGCCTAACTGGGAAAGTACACCAGGCTGTTCAAAGGGAGGCTCTGACTGTCGGAGTTGCTAAGGGGGTTTTGGGAGTTTGATTCTTTAGTCATGTGTTTTGTGGTCCTGAAAGAATGCTTATGACCATGTTCCTTGAGGTATTTGGTAGGAGGTGCTGCAGGAGTATGGGGTGCCGGGTCACAAGGCGCAGTCGTAGTGAGGAGGGTGCCTAGATTGGGAACCTCAGGGTCTCATCTTTGCTTTTTCCAAATAATGTGTCTCTGTTGGAATTATCAGGCCATGACTTTAAATGTGCACTGGGGCGGTTCGCAGTCGATTGCAAAGTGGCTGGGATGAGAGTCAGCTCCTCTAAGTCTGAGGCCATGATTCTCAACTGGAAAAAGGTGGAATGCTCCCTCCAGGTCCGGATGAGTCTCTGCCTCAAGTGGAGGAGTTCAAGTACTTGAGAGTCTTGTACACGAGCGATGGTAGGATAGAACGGGAAATAGATTGACGGATCAGGACCCCATTCCCAGTAATGAGGGTGTTGCTTCAGTCTTCCATGATGAAGAAAAAGTTGAGTCAAAAGGCCAAGCTCTCAATTTTATGTCTACATTCCAACCCTCACCTTTGGTCATGAGGTATGAATCATGACTGAAAGAACAATATCTTGGATGCAAGTGGCTGAAATTGGCCTCCTTCTTCGGGTGGCTGGGCTTAGCCTTAGAGATAGGGTGAGAAGCTCTGTCATCCAGTAGGATCTTGGATTACAGGCTTTACTTTTCCATATTGAAAGAAGTCAGCTGAGGTGGTTCAGGCATGTTATTAGGATGGCCCTTGGATGCCTCCTTTGGAGGTTTTCCAGGAACGTCCCACTGGGAAGAATCCCCGGGGCAGACCCAGAACTCACTGGATGGATTGTATATCTTCTCTGGTCTGGGAATACCTTGGGATCCCCCAGGAAGAGCTGGAGAGTGTCACTGGGGAGAGGGATGTCTGGGTTTCCCTTCTGGACCTGTTGCCCCTGCGACCTGACCATGAATAAGCAATAGTGGATGGAAGCTTTGTTACAACAAAACAAAATATCTATTTCTTAACATGTGGCAAATACAGCTTGAGATAAACAACAGCACACAACTTATTACTGTAAGTATTTTTTTTTTATCTCAAACTAAACCAAAATGCAGTATTGGTGGGTGAAAAATTAGGTCCACCCTGATTATTTTCTCATTAATTTAGAGGAAAAGTAGCATCCAGGTGCTGCTGATCAAATGTATTAATTGATACATTTCCTCTTTGAGACACCCAGTGCAGTCAGAGACACCAGGTGGAGTCGGACACACCAGATGGAGACCATTTGGAAAAGTTTCATTCTCATTGGTTTTAAAAGCAGCTGAAGCATCCTCTCTGTTTTATTCTCTGTTTGTGTCTTTCATTCTGTTTTCTCTCAGAAACAAAGTGATATAAAACTGGAAAAATTCAGTTGAAGTTACTCATCATGAGCACAGCCTGTGGACATGTGCATAAAAACAGCCCAGTCAACAGTCATTGTGCTTCCCTAGGCTTAATGTAATGAAATCAGAAGGTGGACTGCTTGAGATAAATAATTCAGTTGTGACTGAAAATTGCTCCTTCAGCTGACCAAAGCCACCTGTTGCTCCTCACTCTTACTAACTGAATATTACACAGGTATTATAATTTTTACCGCTGGTTTCCTGACAAGATCATTGTTCTGGATAAAGCCGACATTGATCTATATCAGACTATTAATGTACAACATTTTCTTTTCTGGCCTATATTTATTTTCTTTTTAACAAATAAATGTCATGCTTAATTTCAATAACCAGGTATGTCACAATACTTAAAAATACTTGGAACTTGTGCCAGAGATTGGTTTAGATGCCCAGGGCACTGTTGAAAGAGATTTTTAATCTCATCGAGTTTCTTCCTGGTTAAATAATGGTTAAATAAATAAAACTAAAAATGGACAAGCTAATGATTAAGATTGTTTGTGTTTTTTAAAGGCAAGAAGTGCAGAGATCCCTGAGCTGAGGACAGAAGCCCTCATGCGCTCAAGCAGCAGCAGTACAGCCAGCATGAAAGTCAAGAATGTCAAGAGGTAAGTAGACACACACACACATACACACGACAGCTCTGATAGACTTACCATCTTCTTAACCATCACTTTCTGACCTCTGTTTCCTGTTTAGATTACTTTCCCCATCTTGAGTGTCTTGCTGTGCTCTCCTCCACCTTTCTGCCCCTTGTTGTTTCCTGTACTCATCATACACACACCAAGGTTTTACCACGGGCAGACAAAGTGCTAAACAAGTTGTGTTTTTGTGTTACAGACTTTCCTTCACCAAGGGCCACTTCCCAAAACTGGCAGAGTGTGCTCACTTCCACTATGAGAACGTGGATTTTGGTACAATTCAGGTACAGTCCTGAACCTTCTATCATTGCTTTAATGTTTTGTTTAATGACATGTAACCAGAGTGATGAACACTTTTAGCGAGGGCTAAAAATGGTTAAAATGATGGTGAAGCTGATTGTGTAAATTAAAGCAAAATGGTTGTCAGTCATGGTTATTAAGAACCGCTGAACTTACATTCTTTCTCTGGTTTGATTTGCCTCCATGTTGTTGAAAAGCTGTGCTTAAAATGGAGGGATGTTGTGTGTAAACTCATGTAGGATTTCCTTGCCTTGGAGCTTGGAGGTGTTCCAAAGTGCTTCTTGCTTGATTAGGAAATTGAATGTGTATCTGATTATATTGACTTGCACTTTCTGTTGGTTTGTTTAAGAAAACAATTTCACTTTCGATTATTCTGGGGTTTTTTTGGGCGTCTGACAGAAAACAATTGCCAAATCTTTCATCCGAGTTTGCTTGCTGTGACAACCCCTGCAAAAAGGGAGCAGAATAAAGAAAAACAACAACCCTCTGCATGTTTGTCTTTGCAGAAGGATCAACGTTTTTTAAGTAATCAGACTGTAGGTCTCTAAATCCCTTTAGTCAGGTGGTATTTTCAGGTTTTTAACTGGTGTGTACGATAATTTATAATTCCAGTCAGGTGTGTACAGTGACTTATACATCCTGTTGGGTGTGTACAGTAACAAATTTATCCCTCTGAGTGTGTATACAGTAAGTTATAGATCTTGTTGCGGTGTGTATCCAGTAGCTTACAGTGTCTATAAAAAGTAATCACTCCCTTTGATGTTTTATGCTTTTATTGCTTTCATAAATCAATAATGTCAATCAAAATTGGCCTTCCTTACAAAAAACCCAAAAAAGATCTTTAATGTCAAAGTGAAATGAAATTTCTACAGAATAATATCAATTGAATAAAAAGTCATTTAAACTAAGTGATAGCATAAATAATTGATTGAAGACGATTTGCTGAGGTTCAAACTGAGCATCAGAACGGGGAAGAACAGGGATTTAAGTAACTTTGAATGTGGCGGGGTTGTTAATGCCAGAGGGGTGGTCTGAGTATTTCAAAAACTGCTGATCTACTGGAGTTTTTACTCACAATCAGCTCTGGGTTTCAAAGCGATGGTCCAAAAAAGAGGAAATATCCAGTGAGCGGCATTTCAGATGTCAGAGGAGAATGGATAGACTGGTTGGAGATGACAGAAAGGCAACAGTAGCTCAAATAACCTCTTGTTACGAACATAGGTCTGCAGAATAGCATATCTGAGCACACAACACGTCTAACCTTGAAGCAGATGGACTACAGCAGCAGAAGACCACACCAGATTCCACTTCTGTCAGCTAAGAACAAGAAACTGAAGCTACAGTTCGCACAGACTCACCGAAATTGGACATTAAGAAATTGGAAAAATATTGCCTGGTCTGATGAGTCTGGATTCACTGGATTCCAATGGTCTTCACAGCCACCAGATCTTAATCCAATTGAGCACTTTTGGGATGTAGACGAAGGTATCATAGATGTGAAGCTGACAAATCTGCAGTAACTGTGTATTGCACTCATGTCAATGTGGACCAGAATATCTAAGGAAAGTTTCCAACATCTTGTTGAATCTCTGACATGAAGAATTAAGGCAGTTCTGAAGACAGAAGGGGTCCAACCTGGTACTTGCAAGGTGGACCAAATAAAGTGTATATACTTACATGTATATGTACATGTATATTTGTTGTCCCAAGGCAAATCCCTTTTTGTGTTGCAGCTTTTTAGAAATAGACAGAGAAATGGTGTTGAACATTCACTCGTTGCACTCAGGAGAAAAGTCGTCTTTTTAAAATGAGCTCTTCAACTTTGACAAACTTCATGCTAAGAATAGTTTTAATCCTGCTCTGTCATAGAAATGAATACAGAAATGAAATTATGCATTTTTATTATCTTTGGTCACAATTTTGCTGTCTCATTATGAAAGGTGTTTTCTTTTCAGTAAATAAAGTAACTGTGTCTTGGTCCCTTCCCTATCCTGTCTTTCTTTGAAATAACCAGCAGGTGTCAGCAGTCGGTTAGATTCGCAGCTGTTTTGAACATGATGTTACAACTTTTCCTTCTTATTGTTTTGCAACTTTTTGTTGATCGAACTCAAGTTACACTGTTGAATCAATTTGTGCAAACGTGTTTTGTTTTCAGTCAAATTTTAACTTTAGATTTTAAAATTTTAAAATCTGTTTTCAGTTTTATTTCATTGGACATATTGTTCCAGATAGGACTTACTTTAGTGAAAAATGCTGACTGACCAAATGTGGATCTGCGGTGAGATATTTTCTGGTTATTGACAGAGCTCCTGGTGACTCTGCTGCTGTCCGGTCTTTGGAAGAAAGCACAGAGTGGCTGCTGCTGATTTATGGAAACAATTGAAGATTCATTCTTGCAAACAAAAATTAATGAAACTTTCAAAACTTAATAAATTATATTTTGCAGTACCTTACAATGATACCAATGAATTGGCTTTTTATCCAAAGCGTTAAGAGTTTGGGTATATAATAGACCAATATGTTTTGTTGTAGTGGGGGCTGCTTGTGCCCAAACTGTCAGACAGCATAAAATGTAGGAGACGATCATAGCGCGCATGTATAGTAAACCTGCTTGATGTGGTATATAGTTTTTGGTTATTTGAAGCAGTTAAAAAAAATTTTTTTTAGTGTTTTTTAAACTTTCTTTATAGAATGATTAAATTTAGGTTGTTGATCTTCTGAAATTCCCAGGTGTGCATTCTTTCACTAATTTCATGATAATTTATGTTAACTTTTAATTATTGCTGGTTAAGATTTTTATTGAAAAATGCATTGAGACCACCTTTTTAAGGTTCAGCAATAGATGACTTTGAAATTCGCTGTTGGACATGAACCATACATGTCCAACATGTATGTACTGCGGAAAGAGTGACACAGGGGACGAAGTGCGCTAGATTCTGTTCTGGCTGGTCCATTCTGTCAGGTTGGGCGAAGAAGGAGACAAACCCAGAGCGCAGACTCATCGTAAATTAAAGAAAAAACAATTTACTTAAATTAAACGATAGACAAAACAAACAGGCTGACGTGGCAGGAAAACCTAAACATAACAAAATCCAAAACTTAAGACAAGAACTAACATGAAACAAGAACAAGAGGAGCAGAACAACCAGACAGCGCATGGTTTGAGAGAGGAGTAAAGGAAGCCATCTTTATGAAGAGAACCTGTCCATCATTAAACAGGGGTGAAGGCCTCTGTGTCTGACTGTCACCATCTCTTAATGCTGTTATTGCGAGTATCACTCAGCCCTCTGTTAATACCAAGTGGCCATCAGGGCCCTAACGGTCGGCCGTTAGGCTGATGATTCTTATTTTGCATGTGAACAACTAGTTTTGGATGTCATCAGCAACTGGTTGATTTATGATGAGAAGGTGATATACGATTGAGTTTGCTTGCAGCTCCTCAGACTGAAGAAGTCTTTTGGATAAAAGACGAAATGTTTCAACCAAGAAGAACCCATCCAATACTTGATGTAAAATCATTACTTTTGTTTCATTTCATTTTAAAACACATGGTTGTCTGATAATAAAATTTAGAATATTTTAAGATTAACTTGATATGCGTAGTTTTTGGAAGGAATTTAGTTTGTTTAGCCTTGGTCTGCAGAGAGAGGATGTCAAACAGTCTCGTGCTAGAGGATCCTTTTTTGAGCTGAGGATGATGTAACTGCAAGACTCATATAGCTCTTGTTATAGAAAACAAAAGCTCATTCAGAACGCACACTCCTCTTGGTCGTTTCAGGAAAACACTGCTGAAAGGCTCTTTCTTGTACTGCAAGTTGTAGAAAATTCATGAAGTTATTAAAGAGTTTAAGTCAATATAAAATTGCTTTTGCTTTTTTTGTTTATTTTATCGCATGTTGAAACTTTTCTCTATTTATGTCTCAGCTGAAGAAGTCATGAATTAGGTGGCAAGATTAAGTTTGTTCATTTGAATTGTAGGGACCTAGACAATCCACTTAAACACAGTAAACTTTTCCACGATCTATGCCATCTCAATGCCGATATTGCAAGAGACCCTTTTAAGAGATGTAGACCACATCAGACAGAAGAGGAGCTGGGCTGGACAGATGTATCTTTCATCTTGTTTCAGCAAATCAAGAGGTGTTGCCATTCTTATACATAGCAATATTTCCTTTGTTCATGTCAAAACACCCTGCGATGGACTTGCAACCTGTCCAGGGTGTCACCCGCCTCTCGCACAGTGACTGCTGGAGATAGGCACCTGCTCCCCGCAACCCGGAATGGAAAAAGCGGGTAAAGAAAATGGATGGATGGATGTTAAAACAATTTCTGATGGACAAATTCTGACAAAAATATGGCTCTTGTGAGTACAAATGGGGTGATGATTCTGTTTTGTAGACAGATTTTCTCAATGCTGCCAGATTTTACTATTTATGAGAGGGGAGAGGAGGGGATTTAACTGCTAGGTGGACACTTTCTTAGACAGCTCCTCCTTCTTCAATCAAAGTTGGCCAAAGTGATTAAAGCATTTATGAAAGAGTTATGTTGTAGATCCAGATAAGAGACTTTTTTTCACATATTCACCATACTTACACTTGCATTGAATTTATTTATTTATTTATTTTAAAAAGTTGATAGTAGAGTGCTTATTTTAATTTCAAACCTGTAAATACTTTATTGAAGTCTTGGACCATGCTTCAGTCTTTATAAACATTTATTTTCAGAAATTTTCTAATGCAAGACCACCGTGGTGTCTTGATTCACATCTACTCTTATATAATAACTTTGTCAACTTTGTCACTAAACAAATTAATTTTTTCTCCCAGGTTAGCAAGACTCCAGAGGTCATTACCTCAGTGTTGTGAGAAGTAATGATGGCTTTTATAAGCTAGCAAAATATTTCTTATAGGGCCCATTAG
>JAOXNZ010000030.1:26172385-26184406 GCA_028566095.1 Kryptolebias brasiliensis
TTAAAAAACATTGTAAAACAGTAATGTCATTTGTACATATTTAAGGTGAAAGAATAAAACTGATGGAAATAAAAATTAAAATAGTTAATATAAAGAAAATTAGTTTTATAATACTGTGTTCATGTGATTTCTGCAGCAGTGTGGATTTTTCTCAGTTTTGCCACTTCTTTCTTCCCCTCACACCCTCTCTCTTCAGGTTGGCTTCTTTCCCAGTGAGTGTGTGGAGCTCATCAATGATAAAGTGCCACAGTCCATGACCAACTCGGTGCTTAAACCAGGTACTGATTTCAGTCCAGTTCACTGGCAGCGTGTTAGTGGGAGTTAAGCTGTTTGCATACTCCATGAGAAATCACAAAGTCGGCTCTCATTCATGTAGTTGCATGATGAAAATTGCGTTATTATGTTCTCGTAGCAGCTTCGTCCGCCGTTTTGCGGCACAAGGCCCTGGCCGAACTTTTTCTCACAGGATTTTGCGCCAAGTATTGTGTGATTGGTCAGAAGTTGTGGACGTGTTCACACGGAAAAGCTGGTGAGCTTTAATTGCTTCTACTGCTCCGCTGAGAAGTAGCTGGCCAAGGCTTTTAGAAAATACAGCTGTCTGTACAACTGTTCCATCAAAACTGCACAGAGACACAGGTGGCTCTTCGTGGCTGTGGCTGCCTCAATCTGTTTAAACATGTTTAGTTGCAGTAAAGGAAGCAAAAATCTGTACAAGGACAGGAAAGTTGAAAATCTGGCGGGAAGAAACCTGTTTTAACGCTGTAGGAGGAGGGAGGAGCTTCCCGGGTGTTCTGATCCGAGTGTCTCATGGACTGTAAAAGGTGTGTGCGAAAACAAACATCTCGCAACCGCGTGACCGCAAACCGACTTCTTATGGAGTATGCCGGAGCCTTTATAGTGCTGTGAAAAAGTATTCACACCCTTACAGACTCTTTTTTTTTTTTTGTCACACATTCAGTTGAAACCAGATGTTTACAAACACTGTATTTAAAAAAATGGAAAAAAAAGACAGAACTATTTCTTTTTCACTGTCTGACAAAATCAGACTAAACCTTTCCTGTTTTAGGTCAGTTAGAATTCCCTAAATTTCCATTTGTTAAACGCCCAAATAATGAGAAAGATAATGTTTTATTAATTTTTTTTTAAAGACAAGTTTACAAACACTAAGACTACCATGCCTATAAATAATTTGGTAAAGCACAAATTAGGATGTTCTGGCTTTGGAAGCTTTTGATTGGTTAGATGACAACATTTGAGTTCATTTTAGTTGACATTTGAGTTAATTGGAGGCAATTTGGTTCATCCTTGGGTACAATTTCCAGATGACTGAAGGTGCCACATTCATCTGTTCAAACAATTATACACAAAAACCATGGAGAATGTCCTGCCATCATACTGCTCAGGAAGGAGATAGTTCTGTGTTCCTGAGATGTGCGTGTTTTGGTGTGAAATGTGTGCATCAACCCCAAAACAAAAATAAAAGACCTTAAGAAGATGCTGCTGAAGCTGGTCAGAAAGAGTCATTACCCACAGTGAAATGAGTCCTGTACCAACATGGACTGAAAAGTCACTCAGTGAGAAAGAAGCCATTACTCCAAATGTAACATAAGCAAAAGCTAGATTACAGTTTGCAAATGGACACAGGGACAAAGACCTTAATTTTTGGAGACATGTCCTGTGGTCTGATAAAATTAAAAATAAACTGTTCGGCCATAATGACCATTGTTACGTTTGGAGGAAAAAGGGGGAAACTTGTACCATCCCAACTGTGAAGAATGGGGATGGCACCATCATGTTGTGGGATGTTTTGCTGCATGAGGGACTGGTACACTTCACAAAATAGATGATGTTGAGAATAGGGTTGGGTATCGAGTCTTGAGAATCGATTGGATTGGGACTAACATTCCAATTCTCCCAAATCATTCAAATTTTAAAATTTCGATTCCTAGTTTTGATACCCGGAAGAAGCAGCAGAACAACAAAAAAGAAAAATCGTCTGGAAGTGTGTGCGCAACCATGGACAGTATGAGGTACCAATCAAAAGTGTGGCTTAACTGGAGTTGATGGACTGGCTGACGCGTCCTAGTCACATGACCAATTTAAATCACTCTTGGGGGAAAGATGCGCCCTCTCTGAGACTCTGTTTCAGTATGTGTCAAAAGTACAGAATTCTAACTTTGCCAGAGTTATGATAAATAATTGACATCACATCTTTTTCTGAAAATCGTCATATTTGAAGTGCGTTAGAGTGAGAGGCAGCATCAAAGACGGAGAGTCTCAGGGAGAAACCCCCCCCATCCTCAATCCGATCTCACCCCCAAACGAAAAACCACACACCTCTCTCTATTATGACCTAAAGTTATTTGTCAAGCGCCAAAAAATCTACAGGAAGAAGAAGAAAGAGGAGCAAAAGTTCAAGGAAGTTTGGTGGTGACAAAAAAACAAAAAAAAACAGCAAGTGCAGGAGTGAGTAAAGAGCTTTGTGATATTTAGCATGTGTGTTTAGTGTTCAGTTTAGTCAGTTTTAGTGTTTTTGAGTCAAACCAATGAGGCGATTTTTGACGTGAAGCTCCAGCTTCTGTTTGGAGGCTCAGAGATGATGCCTCAGCCTACCACCACACTGCAGACAGAATCAGGTAAGTAAAACAATAAAATGTGTTTTATACCAACACTGAGGCAGCTAACAAGTTATACTCGATGTAAAACCATGAGTCAACTCAAATGCAAATACCCAGCTAACATTAGTTCATCTATTTTTTCATAGACAAACAACCTGAAATTGCTAACGTTAGCCAGGCAGTTGACCAGACTTCGTGATGTGCTGCTCTCTTTCCGTAGCATCCAAGAGAAAACTGTTGGTGTAACAAATTTAAGAGTTCCACAGAAAGGTTACAGCATATATTGCCTCTTAAAAGAATCAGAATCGAGAATTGTTAGGAACCAGAATCGAAACGAGGAATCACAATCGGAACCGGAATCGTTCAAATTCAAACGATGCCCATCCCTAATTACGAGGAAAGAACATTATGTGTAAATATTGAACCAACATCTCAAGACAACAGTAAGGAAGTTAAAGCTTGGGAGAAAGTGGGTCTTCCAAATAGACAATGATCCTGAGAAAGCTGCCAAATTAGTTACAAAGTGGCTTAAGGACAACAAAGTCAATGTTTTGGAGTGGCCATCACGAAACCCTGATCTTAATCCCATTGAAAATTTATGGTCAGAGCTAAACAGTGTGTGCAAGCAAGGCAGCCTACAAACCTGACTCAGTTACACTAGTTCTGTCAGGAGGAATGGGACAAAATTCCAGCAAATTATTGTGAGAAGTTTGTGGAAGGATTTCAATCAGTGTCCTCCCCATGAGGAGCACAGAGCTCTTCCCACACAGTGGAGTCAAAGCAGTCCCTCAGAACTTCTTCAGTCTCCATAGTCCATCTGTGTGTGTATACAAGGGGTTTGTACACAGGCTGGAGATGAACTAGGTTATAATCTTAATCCCCTGGGGGAGGGAGAGGGGATTAGGTGTATGTGTCCTTGGTGTTGGCATAGAATAAATCCAGTGTTTTATTAACTCTGGTGTGGCAGATGACATACAGGGTGAAAGTGGGCAGAGTGTAGGATGGAGAGACCTGATTAAACTCCCTAGAGATCACAAGAAGGGCCTGAGGCTGCTGTGTTTGTAGTCTGTTGGTAACAGTGTGGAGGATAATGCAGCACAGCCGTGCTATGGAGCGCGAGCAACTGGTCCCTGAGAGAAATAAAGCTAAAGATTGATCAGGAGCTGCTGAACAGGCTGGCAACTGGCACACCGCCATTATGAAAAAAATGCTACCAAATACTAAGAAAATGTATGTAAACCTGTGACTTTTTAAGAAAGTAATACAAAAAATAATCTAAAAAGTTCTTTCTCTCATTTTTCAGGCATTTAACAAAAATAAATATTTTTGAGGAATCCTAACTGACCTAAAACAAGAAAGGTTTAGTTTGATTTATTGTCTGACAGTGAGAAAAAAATGTTTGTGTTTTTTTTATACAGTGTATCTAATCATCTGGTTTCAACTGTAAGTCTTTCGGATCATTAAACAAATGTTAATGTCAGACAAAGATAACCTGAGAAAATACAAAATGTGTTTTTGTGTTTAATGATTTCATTTAAGGGAACAAAGCTATCCAAACCAACCTGGCCCAATAGGAAAAAGTAATTGCCCCTAAACCTAATAACTGGTTGTGCCTCCCTTGGTAGCAACAAGTCTTTCTCATGACTGTGGAGGAATGCTGCTGCTGTGCTTTGGATCCTTGTCCTGCTGCAGAACCCAAGTGTTCTTGAGCTTAAGGTCATGAACTGATGTTCGGACATTGTCCTTCAAGTTTATCTGGTTGAGAGCAGAATTGTCTTCTCTCATGTGTCTTCTATCAATTACAGCAAGTTGTCCAGGTCCTGAAGAAGCCCCAGCCCCAATTGTTCCCTGTTCTGGTTTTGCATCTGCTGGTGTAGATATCCTCTAAAAAAGAGAGGCAATTCATTGTCAGTTTCTGAGCACATTTGATTCCTCTTTGCTGCACCTTCTTGTCAGCCCCAGAGCAGTTGCCGTACAAAACAGTTATACTAAAGGTCAAGACACTCTCCACTGCACATTGCTAAAAGGAAGTCATTTTATCAGTTATTTGCCTGATACAAATCAACATGGTCTCTGACTTCCCTCCTGTACATAGACTCGTAATTGTTGGAAATCAGATGAACAACGACTGTGTCTTCACCAAACTTTGCAATATGATCACCAGGGTACTTTGCAGAGCAGTCATATGTGAGTAATGTACAGGAGGGACCTCAGGACACACCCTTATGGGGTGTTGGTATTAAGTATGGTGGTGGTGGACGAGACAGAGTGGATACTTACATATTGTACCTGCCTGTCAAAAAGTCCAGGACCCAATTGTACATCATTGGTTTCAACCCCAGCAGCACCAATCCAGAAAGAGCAGTCTGACATACGAGTCCCGGCCCTCCAGGTGAGTGAGGGCGGATGACAGCTGATGCTGCATCAGACACAGACCGGTTCTTCCTGTATTTATACTGCTTGGGGTCCATGGTGATGTCAGACGATTCCTTAATGTAGGCCAAAACCAGATGTTCAAAACACTTCATGACAAATGGGGTGAGAGTCACTGGCCGATAGTCATTTATGCTTTTCACAGCTGAACCTTAGGCACTGGAATGATAGTGGAACTCTTGAGACAGGCAGGCACCACAGCTTGGGACAAAGAGATGTTAAATATACAGTCAAAGAGATGACTGTAAACACTCCAGTGAGTCCCTCTACACATTCTCTCAAAACCCGCTCTGGGACGTTATCTGGGGCAGGTGCCTTCCGAGGATTAATCCTCTTCATGTCCTCTTCATGTCCACCTCAGACACTATGAAAGGCAGCTTTCCTGGGAAAGAGTTGAATAACTCAAAGTGGGCATAAAAGTTTTTCAGATCATCAGAGTGATTCAGCAGCCTTCCTTTTGTGTTCCGTGATGCTCTTTATACCTTTCCACATGTTTCTAGGGTCATTGGTGGAAAAATCATCCTCTGTCCTTTGGGCATAGGCTCTCTTTGCCCTTTTGATGGCTGCATCCAGTGTCCTCCTTGCTGCCTCCATGCCTGAAGGCGGAGTCCTGTGCCCTCAGAAAAAAACACACCTCTCCATTTAGCCAGGGTTTCTGGTTAGAATGGACAGTTATCTCTTTTGCGATGGTGACATCATTAATGTAACCACATACAGATGAAGGATAGTCCTCCAGGTCCACTCTGCCCTTATGTGTTGCTGCTTCTCTGAAAACTTGCCAGATAGTGCACTCAAAACAATCCTGAGCATAGGGATTGCTCCACTGGGTCACACAATAAAAATCTTCTTTGAGGGCTTATTGTTTTTGAGCACAGAACAATGTCTCTGGGAATCAGTGGGATGGAGATGTGATCAGAGAAGCCAAGGTAAGGGCAGGACAAAGCCTTGTATGTTTCCTGTTGTGAAACGTACTGTTGGAAACGTGGCAAAATGTCAGTCACGTTAGCTTGGCTGAAGCCCCTGCTACCAGGTTGAAAGCCTCTGGGTGCTTAGTCTGAAGTTCACAGATGCGCTCGTGTAGCTCCTGGAGTGTTGTGCTGACATTAGCACTCGGGGGAAATTAACGGCTACTATGTACACGACCGTAAATCCTCGGGGCAAGTAGAACGAACAACATTTCAACAATAGATATTCCACTGACTCCGAACAATGGCTGCTCACCCCACTGCAGTTTGAGCACCAGCCCTTGTTGATGTAGATGCAGAGTCCTCCTCCACTAGTTTACCCTGACAGGTAGTTTCTGTCAATTCGGAGTAGTGTCTAGATATCGTACGCTGACTCCAGCATAATTCTGGTAAGCCACATCTTGGTCAGAAAAAATACTCAGCAGTTCCGCAGCTCTCTGTAGCTGCTCACTCAGAGTGGCATTAAGTCCATCCTATTGTCTATTGATCGAACTTTTGCCAGAAAGACAGTGGGAAGAACAAGTCTGTTATTAGCCTTTAGCCTGGTTAGCAAACTGGCCTTCTCTCCTCTTTTCTGTTTGTGAGAGTACCACTTTCTGTGTCCTCTGAGCCTGTGCATTTTTTTCCTTCAGACCACTGTCCTCAAGATCCACAACCCTCTTCCCAATATAGCTTTCAGGTCTGGTTTGATTGAAGTTGTGGAAACAGTAAGTTGAAAAAGTTTATCCAAACTATACCGCAATACAATAGACTTAGTAAATGTGCCAAACATTGATAGCTGAGAAGCCACTGCACCACTGTGGGCCATCACAAGTAGCACATTTATAGGACAGGTGTTTGTGTTCTTTTTGCTCAGCTCTGTATTTGGTCTCAGAACTCTCCCATGAAAGCCGTTTTTGCCCTTCGTCTCTTATTGTTGAATTATGAACTCTGACCATAAGTGAGGCAAGTGAGGTCTGAAAGGGCTTTAGATGTTGTTCTGGGTTTTTTTTTGGGACCTCCTGGATGAGTCATCGATGTGTTCTTGGAGTAACTTTGGTGGGAAGATTTACCACTGTTTCATGTTTTTGCCATTTGTGGATAATGGTTCGTTTAAGTGATTTCTTGATACTACATGTCTAGCAGTAATCACGCCTGAATGTGTCATTGAAACTTATCTCAGCATTCCAAAGACTCATGCTTTAACAAAGAGGGCGATTACTTTTTCACACAGGGCCAGAATGGTTTGGATAGCTTTGTTCTCTTAATAAATGAAATAATTTAAATATTGCATTTTGTATTTACTTATGTTATCTTTGTCTGATATTAACATTTGTTTGTTGATCTGAAACATTTAAGTGTGATATAAAAGCAAAAACATAAGAAATCTTTAATTGGGAGAGTACTTGTTTACAGCACTGTAATACTAAAGATAGGTAATGTCTGTGATGGATTGCACAGTTAAGATAAATAGCTTTAAGGCAGTTTACATCCATGTTCTATAGTGTTAAGTTTATGATTTTATTCTTCTGTAAAGGTGAAGTACAGTGGATGTATTTGTTAGTGTTTGATATGGGAGATTTTAAAGCTGAGAAGGTTTCTCAGCTTATTGCTGTGAAAGGAAACCCATCATTCTGAATACCATCACCTTAAATAGTCCATTGACTGTGTTGTATTGACTCAGTCCACTGGAAATCACAGTTCTCGTCTACTAGTGTGTACAACAATAGATAAACTCCTGACAGTGTTAACGACAGCTGTGAAGCATAAACCAAAGAGAACATTGTTGCTGCCATCATCTATAGGAAGTCTAATAATATTCAATCCCTAGAATATTTACAGATCTGAATCCTATCATCTAGACAACATTTAAATCCATAACTGGGACTTACTGTCTGAAACTTCAGGGCCTTGAAAAGATGAAATAAGCGAACAAATAAAAAATCTAAATCCACAATTAAGGAAAGGGGGCTTGATCACAGGAACAGAGTCTGGAGGGTTCTCGGACATTCATGTTATCTTGGTTTTAGTCATGCTTCATCACCAGAGTTTTGGAGCTTTCAGAAGCATGACAGATCTGAGAAGCATCTTGTTGCTGTGCACCTCCAACACACACCAATCTGAGCTTTGATTCCATCTGCCTGCCCCCCACCCTGCTTTAAAAGTTTCATTTTGTTTCAGTTTGACTTGTGTTTTTGTCAGTAATGCAGCTGATAAATTACAGGGTAAGCTAGGTGTATTATCTGGATATGATTTAAACTAACAGTTGTTTTTCTGAATTTGCTCACTTCTTTTGACTAATTTTCATTTTAGGCGTTTTAGCCTCCAAATGAGCAGATTACGTTACCTGATGAAAAAACAACACTGAATGCTGTTAAAAACACCCTTATGTGTCAGATCTTTGATTGCTCTCCAACACTTTGTTGCATCATTATTAATGTTGTCTTTGTGCACAGACAAGTTTGCCTGTTAGCATGTGCATTTAACTGTGACTCCTCTGCCTCAGCCTCCCCCTGTTCAGCCCTGCAGTCTGCTTCATGGAGTCTCTTCCACCCATGTGCGTGTTGGTATACACACTTTACCTGCCTATTGAATATTTCTGCACCTTCAGTCACCACACACACACCCACAGTACACAGACGGTTGTTTATTCCACAGGTATGACACAAATTGTAACGACTGTAATTTAAAACAAATCTTTTAGGTTTTGGTCTAGCTCTGTGTAGCAAAGCTTTCTTTCACTAACATGACTGTAATAGGACTATAACATGACTCTAACACAACTGTAACATGTTTGTTTGTAACATGACTAACATGACTGTAACAACCGTTTGTCACTTGTAGTGCATGTATTTGTAAGACAACTGTTTGTAAAACAATTGTAGCATGGCTGTAGCATGGCAGTGTTTTTCATAGTCTTTTTTTATAGATTTTTATTTTTATTTTAAATCAGTCCCAACAAACAATTCCTGAATGATCGGACTTCCTGTCCCTTGAACATAGGACAGAAAGGGATCTCAAGTTATTTCAAATGATACAGCTTTACCTGCCAATGTCATCCTGATTTTTTTCCAGATTTAGAAAATAATGGACTTCTCTAATCTAGCTTGTGTATGTATGTGAACCTGCAGATTTCCAGTGTAGCACTATTAGCCAACTGGCCAGCAGACTCTTTAATGCAATTGAGTCCTTTTTAGCAGGAGAGAGAACAAGTGAAGTAGGCCACATCTGAACAAGGCAGTTACAACATTAGGAACAATATCCTCTTCACTTACGTTAGACAATGTGAGAAAATTTTCAGACCAGAATCTCTTCATGGAGGGATATTCTTTACAACGTGTGAGTTATTTACTGTGGCCCGTTGGCATTATTCACACAAAAAAGACACTGTATCAAACCTTTTTGCAGGCCTGGCTTTAGTATAGTGAGCTCAATGTAGAATCTAACTTTGCATGAAAAGGTGCCCAGAACAAATTTCAAAACTGTGTACCCTCTTTTAAACCTCCCCCAAACATCATCTAAAATGTACAGTCTCAAGACTGTATCCCATACAGTTTTTAACACAATGGAAGAATTAAAAGGTTAAAAATATTTAAATATATAGAAGAAATTGATCCTCTCATTGAGGGGAGAGGTGGCAGAAGCATTTCAAAATCAAAAGGGCTAGGAAGGGTGCTGGGAATTCTCGGGATGAGCTACAGACATAATATCGAGCCTGGTGGTATCTGGAAAAAATGTTGATGAAGCATAAAATCATCATAAAATTGAATCATCATACAAATCTCTCCAGGTTTTTATACCTAACCTAGCCCATATAGAGAGAGTGTTGTCTAATAAGGATGGACGGAAAATAAAATTTCCTGCGAGTGGAGCCCCAAAAGAGTGTTTGCAGCCAAAATGGTGTCTAAATTGAACCCTGATTTTAAGACAGTCGGCCACTATCACATTTTATTGCAACTAAAAGTAGAAAAGTGAAAAGGTGAGTATAGGAAGGCTTGCAATGCTACCAGATGAGTAGAATTTGCTTCCATAACCACCCATGATGGAGGGAAGTCATTCTCCTCATACTGAAGCCATTAATTCAGATTTCTTATGTTAGTTGCCCAGTAATAAATAGTAATGGGTAAATGGACTGTACTTATATAGCGCCTTTCTAGCCAGCCAGGCTAGTCAAAGCGGTTTACAGCACAATCTGCTCTCATTGACCCATCCACACACACAATTATACAGCACTCTACTACAACTCTACAAAGCTAATTTGAATAAATCATTTTATAGAGACAAATCAGTGCTTTAGATTGTATTCATATACAATATTCATATATAATAATAAAAGAGGTTAGGTAGTGCTAGGTAGTTCCTTACCACCAAGAGCTTTGGGCCTCTGCAAGACTTGATGGCACAGTCTGAGTGCCACCTGGTTTCTTGCTCCAAATAAAACCCAGAATAAAAGTATTGACTTTGTGGAAAAAAGCTAAAGGAAGAAAAATTGTGATACATTAAGTTAGATTTTGGAAACATGGGAAAATATTAATTTTGACAGCATTAATTCTGGTGGCCACAGAAAGATTTCATTTTCAGAAAGAGATCATTGCTCAAGATTGTGTTTAATTTGTGGAAGCAAAGAGAAAGAAAAATTTCTTACAAAGAAGAATTTCCTATGTTAGCTATGTACACTCCAGGATAGACAAAACTAGAATTGGATATCATGAATGGCAGATAATTGAGCAGAGACTCCTTTGCTTCTCTGTTAACAGCAAATACCTCACCATTACCAAGATTAAGTTTATACCTAGAAATTTTACTGAATGCATCTAGGACAGAACGGGCAGCGGGAATAGAACGTGACAGGTCAGACAGGAGTAACAGAAGGTCGTATGCATACAGGCTTACCTTCAACTTCATACTTTTTTTAGTTTTGCTGGATATATCAGGATGAGACTGTAAAGCAATGGACAGAGGCTCCATAACAATGTCAAATAAAAGAGGCCTTAATGGTCATCCTTGCCTTGTAGAGTGATGTAAGCAAAAATATTCTGAGTTTGTGCCATTTGTTCTGACAGCTGCCTGAGTGGCCATATATAATACTTTTACCCATGAGATATTTTTTTCCTAAATAGAAAACAGATAATCCCCCTCTATTCTGTCAAACACTATTTTTTGGTACAATTAAAGCTTTAGGTAGAGTAGTTGTAGAGGTGTTGTAAGTCGCATTAAATACTTTGTAGAGGATGAAAAAAATGAGTGTCAATTATGAATAAAACCAGTTTGATCTAGGGATATAATTTGAGGATGAAACTGCTTTTAAGCGCCTGGCCAGTAGCTTTGCCAGCGGTTTGAAGTCAAAACTAAACGTAGGATGATACGAACCACATAATAATGGGTCCTTTTTCCAAAGCAGTGAGATAAAAATCTGATTCGTGGTTTGAGGGAGCATGCCAGTATTGAAAAAACAAGTCAACATCTTTAATATGAATTAGCCCAGCTGCTTCCAAAAGGTTTTATAGAATTTGGATGGGAAACTGTCTGTACTTGAGCTTTTACTGCTTTGTCAAGATTTGACTACAGCCTCAAGTTTGGTTGTAAGACAGTGCAGTTCTTTGGCCAAACTGTACCACAGCTGTTTGTAACACCACTTTGTAATATGACTTTTTGTAACATGACTGTAACAAGACTGTTGCATAATTGTAACATGGCTGTTTGTCATACAACTGTTTAGAATATGACTGTAACAACTGTTAATAACATAAATTTAACACGACTGTTAGTAACATGACTTATGAAATTATGGTAGAAAAAAGCAAAACCATGGCACTGTGTAAAGGGAAAGTTGTGGCAGTAGATGTTCAGCTGGCATTAGCAATCAGGTTATATGTTCGCAAAGTAAATAACAAACAATCATGGTATAATAGTACATTTACACTCACCGACCACTTTATTAGGTACACTTGTCCAACTGCTCATTAACGCAAATGTCGAATCAGCCAATCACATGGCAGCAACTCAATGCATTTAGGCATGTAGAC
>JAOXNZ010000030.1:26246766-26257687 GCA_028566095.1 Kryptolebias brasiliensis
GATCTGTTAGCAAAATACCCATCAACTAGTGAACAGATTTTATTAAAGCCCTTAGGATCTAATCATAAGATCAATGCCCTTTTTAGTGCACTTTGGTTAGGAATACATCAAAGCAAAATTTAAGACATCTAAGTAAAAGTAGGTCTTTGTGCTGCTGTTGAGCCAAATGACCAAATGACAAATGACAAAATGCAGTTGATTTTGCAGAATAAACACTGATTTCATGATGCATTGCCTGCAAATATCTTACAAATGGTTCTGTTCAGTGTTTTATTCCTATCATGCAGTTTGAGTTTTAAAAAGTCAATAAAAATTCTTAGGGCTGAGCCAAGCAGAATTCTTTATCTACACAATATGAACAGAACCCAGTGTTGCACCAACTAGCAGTATAACTCGAACACCATGAATACAGTATATCTCCTCTGTGTCAGATGTAGGTGTATGTTCCATTACACATTACAGCATGTCATTTGCACTTACATCATGTGAGCCATAGTCAGATAACGTACACGAACCCTGAATTCATTCAGATGAACTGATACACATCAGAATGCTTTGCATTCATGTTTTGATCCAGTTAATCCTATTTAAAAGGGCCTTATCTATCTGCATAACAGTAGCACCTCCATGACTCATTTGTTAATGCTGACAAGGGATGACATGGACATGGCCCTAATTCCATTTTATCCATGTTTATGTGTCAACACTGAGTCAGTGAGAGTTGTTTGTCTGAACATGTCAAAAAGCCTTCTATATGAAGTTTTTAGAGATTTAAGTTAAAGCTAGATTCAAGCTAAGATGAACAGAAAACTGACATGATGAAATTGAATCTGGGTCCTGAGTGGGCCAGAGTTTCTTTCTGACAGTGTTCAGATAGAACCAGCAAGCGTGGTATAATTATAGCCTTCCCTGACCATGATATGCACACGTGACTCAAGTTCCAGTGGAGTAAGACCAAGCACTGACATTCCAACAAGCACTGCAACAAAGTCACAATCCTGGCCTTGCAAAAAGAAATTCTACTTAAAAAAGATTCAACGCAGTCTGCTGGCTTCCTTAGATAACTTTTACAAATTGGCATTTTATAATCTACTGTATGTCAATGTTTTTGTATAGCGCCCTGAGCTGACTTTTGTTGTGAACCAGGGTATATAAATGAACTGAATTAATTTATTATTTTAGCTCATAAACTGAGCCATCAGTTAGAACATTTCTGCATTGTCTGAAGATGTTGGGTTTTAGGGTTTCGTTGGTCAGAAGCCTAAACAAGTTCTACTTGTCCATAAACTTTCAAATTATAAAAAGCTTTCTTTATGAAGAAAAACTGTTTGAATGATGTTTATGTCCATGCTGGTTTTCCTCAGACAGGTGTTTGACTGTCAGTGGGAGCTTTAAATACAGTCTTCCATAAAAGTGTTATTATTAGAATCTTGGTACGTAATGGTAATAATCATGTTTCACTGAAAAATATCTACAATCACATATGTTTAATCACATAACAAGTAATATTTTGTCTGTCAAAAGCATTAAAATGATAAGTTTTACACACTAATAAATAACTTGAGGTAATTTGTTTTATACTTAAGTGTAGCATTAGACACAGTTGCAGCTTGACACCATGCTATTTTGACACAAGCCAGTGCAGTTGGCCAGGATTCGTTTCAAAGGGTCGCGTTGTTTTAAGAAAGTGCCCGGGAGAACTCTAAACTGTCACGCACTTTTTTAACACACTGTGGTTAAATGTTAGCATTTGAGAAACATTTTCTCTAAACTTTATTAAAAATGTACTATTCTATCTGCTAAATACTTTTCGGAAAAACCATTATTAAACTAATCCAACTGGGACATCATAGAAGCTGTGTGATTGGGTGACTATTTATGTGGCCTGCAGGGGTTCCAGCATGTTGTGAAGTTGGAGGAACTCCATGGCCACAAAGTTCATGGCACAAGGAGCGCGCATCATATCACCACCTTATTGCATAACTGTTCCAGATTTGCATGATGCTGTGAGTGAAATGTCAGCAGCCAGCCATTCTATGTGGTGTCTAATTTAAAAGCAATGCTACTTTTTTTCTAACAATTCAACTTAAAAACCTATTTAGTCTTACTTTGGAGTCACAGTTAAACGCAGTACAAAGTCTTCCAATTTCAATGTTTTACATCTCAGAAGCTGGTTTGTTCCAGCTCATAAAACTAAGCAAACAAAACCTTAAATGAACTGCAAAGTATATTACACCATACAACCACAGATGTGTTATCACATATCAATCAGTGGCATTGTTTATTTAACAAAAACTAAGCCATAACCCAACAGCTCCATAACAGACTCTACAGGCCTCAATTAGCTGGCTAAATGTCATGACAGGACTATTAGAAAACGACTGAACATGTATGGCTTCTTTGGAAAGGTTGCAGGCAAAAGCCTCCTCTTTCTAAAAGGAACATGGCAACATGACTTAGGTTTGAAAAGTTTATCTGAATGAACCACAAGTTTTCTGGAACAAACAACACCAAAGTAGAAATTGTTACTCATAATGAAGCAGCAAACATAGCATATTAAGACAAACAACTCAAACCAACTGTCAGCGCAGTGGAGGAGAGGTGATGGTTTGGGCTTGTTTTGCAGCCACAGTGCCTTGTCACTTTGCCATCATTGAGTCGACCATTAACTCCTCTGTAGAACAAATGATTGTAGAGTCAAATGTGAGGCCATCTGTTCGACAGCTGAAGCTTGGACCAAACTGGGTCATGATGCAACAGGACAATAAACACAGCAGCAAATCTACAACAGAATGGTTCAAAAATAAAAGAAGAATCAAGGTGTTGTAATGGTCCAGTCATAGTCCAGAACATCAACCTAATTGAGATGCTGTGGTGGGACCTTAAGAGCTGAGAAGAAACCAGTGTATGCAACCCTCAATGAACTAAAGCAACGTTGGAAAGAAGAGTGGGCAAAAATTCCTGCACAACCATGTGAGACTCATATGGTTCTACAGAAAACCACCACTGAGTTATTGCTGCTAAAGGAGATTTTATATAAGGTGGGCTTCATATTTCACACACAGCTTTTCCATTTGGCTTTAGTTTTCTTTAATAAATATTGATGTGGTGAAAACTGTTGTGTTTTTGTACACTTGAGGTTAGATTCTACTAATTTTAAAATCTAATAAGGACCAGATCATTTTTATTAGATGATTCAGAAAAATCTAAGAATTGAAAGAGCGTGGACTTTCTTTTTCCCACGAGTGCAATGATTTATTTGAACTATTTTTATCCCCCAGGGAGGAATGATTATACAACATAACATTTATGAGTTTTAAAAATAAGTTTGAATTTATTTATTATTACTGATTCACACAGAGTCAAACTTATACATACAGACACAGATATATCCATACACTCCCCACTAACATTTTGGTAAATGTTCACTCTTCTTAGCAAAAATGGTAGAGTAAATTTAAAATGGTTCGTTTCCTGGCACAAACCCAGTTTTTCATCATAGTCCACATTAGGTTGAGGCCATGTCCAGTTCATGAAAGGCTGTCTTGGTGGTTCCTGGGTTGTTCCTGAATATCTGAACCGCGGATGATTATTGATCATTCCAATAAATGGTGCCATACAAATAATTTTAATGATGGCAAAGATTAACAACCAGACTCACTCCACAGGCATTATTTCAAGTCACTGCCAATTTGAAGTGAAAAGAATACATGCTATTTCTAATGTTCACACTTCCCTGTTCTTCATGGCATGTCTGGCAAAAGTGAAGTTTTTTTTTGTTGCTTGCTTTCCCCCTCTGTCACTCCCACCTCCACGTTTTACTCTTATGACCAGCTCCTCCCCTCACAGATGCCCCTGCCATCCTACTGGGGCTATCTATGGGTTCAGGTAGGGTGAGGGGTGGTGAGAGGGGTGAGGGTACAGCTGTAGCAACTGTCATGACAGTGAAGTAAAGGCGTCCCTTTCATAAACTGATCAGAGTATCTGTACAGGCACTCTGGCCAATGAGGGTTCAGCAGGCACTAAAATGGCCAAACCAATGGCTGAGTGTTAGTCCAGTATATAAAAAGGGAACAGCAACCTTCAGAGTTGGGTGACCCCTATTTTGGCTGTGGTGAACAGGATCTGATCCCAAGGACTGTTACCTTTGTTCTTGTCTTGTGCACAGGTAAGGAAATGTGACAGATGTTACGTTTTGCAGTGTTAAAAATGGGTTAAACAAAAATTTGGAAGACTATCCAAACATTTTTAATAGCACAAGTAAATAATAGCACAATCTTTACTTTCATTGTAACAAAATACTTTGAACTTTATTTTCCATAAAGAAAACTAAGGATAAAAGGTACAATTCTGTCATGGAAACATCCTAAAAATATATTTTCCAATACGTCCAACTGGGGAGAAAAAAAATCAGAAGTGACTGAATCTTGTCAACCAGCAGCTTTTTATTTATTTATTTTTACATGCATTGTTAACTTGAATCTCTGCAACTCTATGCTTTGAAAATTTGTGTGTTTTATAGTTTTACCCATGTTGGGGAGACTTCATGTCCTACAATCTACTTTAGCCATTTAAGAGTCAGTATTTTGTATTTTTGAGCTTTAAGTTTGAACTGTTTTACTCAAAGAACCATTTTTCCAAGTACTGTAATTAACCCATTAGATTAATTCAAATCATAATGACAATACATGATTATGTCAATAGATAATTTTAATAAAACACATGTAATGTGGTAGATAAGACGGAGAGAAATCTGTCTACAACTCATTAGAATTCTTTCTGAGGGCCAGCATAGTGATAGTTTAAGTTTTGTATTGTATCTCTACCAAATAATTAAGGGGCTGTTGGCATTTGCCAAGTACATAAAGGGAATATAGTCAGATGTGCTGGGGCTAAAAATAGCCAACGTACAGGCCCTCCTTCCTCTACTTTCCATTTCAGTGGGACATATGAGCCTTTGGAAACTGAGTGACACTTGTTACCAGAATTCCTCAACCAGCACTATTTGAAATGTGCAGCTGTTTTGCAGAATAACTCATGTGCCCAGCCTTTAACAGCATTTTACAGCTACTCAAATCATAACATAGTGCCAGATTAACATACATTACTTCATAATCATATCAAAATACAAATTCTTTGATAGTAATGTTTGTTTTATTCTTGTTTCTTTCTTTTTGTAGTGTTAGAAAGCAATCATGCCTTTTGGAAACACCCACAACAACTTCAAGCTCAACTACACAGTTGACGATGAGTTTCCAGACCTGTCCAAGCACAACAACCATATGGCTAAGGTCTTGACCAAGGAGCTGTATGGGAAAATGAGGGACAAGCAGACACCCAGTGGTTACACTCTGGATGATGTAATCCAGACTGGTATCGACAACCCTGGTGAGACCAAGAAACATTTCATGTTAGACAAATTTGTTTTAGGATTACCAGTAAAATCACAAAACCATTCTTTATTCATAAACTATTCAACTTCTAATTATTTCTCCTCAATTTCACTTGCTCTTGGTATTCAGGTCACCCCTTCATCATGACTGTTGGCTGTGTCGCTGGTGATGAGGAGTCCTATGAGGTCTTTAAGGATCTGCTTGACCCTGTCATCTCCGACCGTCATGGTGGATACAAGCCTACTGACAAGCACAAGACTGACCTCAACTTTGAGAACCTGAAGGTACAGCACTATACTGTCAAACAGGAAAATGTGACTTGGTTAATCAAGAAAAAACTGAAAACAGAAGTGCATATAACTCTTTAGGACATTTTATCAGCCACTGACATTTGAACAACTGCAATAGCATAACATATGATCAAATGTCATCTTTTCATTAGGGTGGTGACGACCTGGACCCTAACTATGTCTTGTCCAGCCGTGTTCGTACTGGCCGCAGCATCAAGGGATACACCCTGCCCCCCCATAACAGCCGTGGCGAGCGCAGAGCTATTGAGAAGCTGTCCATTGAGGGTAAGCTATTATTTGAATAAATAAGTACGTATGGAAAGGATTGAGCAGAGACAATAAGCTGTTAGCAAGAAAATGATACTGTCATTTCAGTAATGAACCTTGTGAAAAGGAAAGACATTTATGCACTTGTTCTCTTCTTTTTATTGATAAATCAGTTTTCAGTCTTTAACTACTGTCTATCATTGCTTACCTAAAAGTCAGTCTGTTCGTGCAGCTCTTACCAGCCTGGATGGCGAGTTCAAGGGAAAGTACTACCCCTTGAAGTCCATGACTGATGCTGAGCAGGAGCAGCTGATCAATGATCACTTCCTCTTTGACAAGCCCGTCTCTCCCCTGCTGACCTGTGCTGGTATGGCTCGTGACTGGCCCGATGGCAGAGGTATCTGGTGAGTGGGACCAATACCTGTTGGTACACTGGATGCAGAAAACAATTTTCTGAACTTTCAGTCACAGTTTCTATTGTTTTTATAAGCGTCCAATTAATTCCATGTTTTTATCTCATCTTAGGCACAATGACAACAAAACCTTCCTGGTCTGGGTGAACGAGGAGGATCACCTGCGTGTCATCTCTATGCAAAAGGGTGGCAACATGAGGGAGGTCTTCAGGCGTTTCTGTGTTGGCCTGCAGAAGGTACAAAATGGCAACAGGACAAAATAAGCTGCAGATGAACTAATTAAATGTCATGTGGATAATTACCGTATATTTGCCTGACTCTCCCATCATAACTCTCAGATTGAGGAGATCTTTAAGAAGCACAACCATGGCTTCATGTGGAACGAGCATCTCGGCTACATCCTGACCTGCCCCTCCAACCTGGGTACCGGCCTGCGTGGTGGTGTCCATGTCAAGCTGCCCAAGCTGAGCACGCATCCCAAATTTGAGGAGATCCTCACAAGACTGCGTCTGCAAAAGCGTGGCACAGGTATTCGCAGACATTCTCATGTTTGCACAGTTGTGGATCAACTTGACCAGCCAACTGAGATTTCTACAGCAACTACAAAGCTGTCTGCTAAAAGATGTGACAAATTATTAACATCTAATCTATTGTAATTCTTGTTCAGGTGGTGTGGACACTGCATCTGTGGGTGGTGTGTTTGACATCTCCAATGCTGACCGTCTGGGCTCCTCTGAGGTAGAGCAGGTCCAACTGGTGGTTGATGGTGTCAAGCTGATGGTTGAGATGGAGAAGAAGCTTGAGAAGGGAGAGGCCATCGACAGCATGATCCCCGCACAGAAGTAAAGAGGGACAATCTTTGGTTTAACTTGTGACCATTCATGTACGATCGAGCCATCTGATGGGTGTGCAGAGACTGGCCGCTCAACTAGAGACTCTTGCCTCTGCTAACCTTTTCTTCCTTCCAACTTTTTTTCTTTTCTCTGTCTTTTTTTCACGTTCTCTGGTGTTGGTTGGTAACATCCTGGGAATCACCTACTTTTTGTTATAAAAAGTAATAACTGAACCTGTTCATACTGTTCAATAAAAAGTGCCCCATGAAAAATGTTTGGGAGTCTTATTTTTTCCCCCCGAGTAATCAAAGTCAGAAATAATACTCAAGACCAGGCTGTGTAATATAAATATATAAACAAGACATCAAAATGAAAGAAAAAATGCCAACATCAGTGAATTTTATTCAACTTCAGCTCCATGTTCTCTTCATGTACCAAAACCACTCCATTTCAGTTTACAGTTTGTTTCTGAGGGAAGGAAATTAACTGGAGATCAGAGTAAAATGACTCATATTCAAACTGTGGGTATTTCTAAGTCTCTTTTGCATATAACATCAACTGTTCTGAAAATCAGTTAAGAAATGGTGTGAAACACTGAACCCCCTGGGTGTCAATACTGTTCTGCTTCACCAAACCAGACCATTCTCTTTGTATTTTCTCAACACTCAGCTCAAATACTTTTTAAAAAAATTCACAGTAATGTTCACTTCAAGACAATGTTTATCTGCCTTATACCATAAGACAGTTTTGTGACTCCAAGTTATTACCTTCTCTCCACTTTACATCAAAGAATACCACTAAAATACTCTGCAAACAATCTGACTCGTATTTGTGATCAGAAGACAGTAGCACAATTTTTCTATGGCTTGATTGCAAACTCAGGGTTGTTTAGCATGCCATGGAGTTCTCAGGATTGTTGTGAAATCAAGTTTAATTTCTATCCTCTAGCAACAAGTTGGAGTAAAGTCACTGCATCTCACTGGAGCCCTTCTGTTTGTTTTTGTGAAAGGGGAAAAAAGTCTTCACTCAACAATTAATTTCTACAAACTGATAATATCTGCATTTCATTAAGCCTCCAAAGTTAGGTGCACATTATGTTTAAATTTTTTTCACACTAAAACCCTGAAGTCATGCAGGATTGCAGGTTGGTTTAGTTCCTCCATGTCACTGACAGAAACTGGTTAAATCTAGTATTACTTTCCTTGATCTAGCTATAAATAAACCTTGAGCTCTAAGATATATACTATATTCATATATTTTATATACAGCCATCAAATGACTGATATAAATCCAGTTTTTTAATGATATTATTCTAAAAAATAAATAAAGTACCTGTGCAAATATCCACAAATTGAAGTGTTTCACATTTAAGACATTGGCACCCTCCAGTGATGAGTTCTGGGCATTACCTGAACAGGTACACCAGAGGGAGCTGATTCAAGTCAAAGCAAAGTGCATTGAGGTCTATATTGCCTAATGCTAATATACACCACAATGAGAAACGCCCAGGGAGAGGACAAGGACAGACCCCTAGTGTCCAATTTGGTGTCTGCTTCTCAACCTGAGGGGTACAGCAGGTCAAAAACAGCCCCCCTGTTGGACTAAAGGGAACAGCACACACCAAACAGACTGAGAAGATGCCACACAACATGAAGGAGTGAATGATGGCTGATTGCTCCCCCTCTGGAAATAAAGCTGAATGCTTGTGTCAGAAAGAAAAAAACGTTCTTGGTGTTTGACAATGACAAACAGGTGAGGTTGACAACCCAGTTAAATTTAGGGAGTTTATGATGGGTGAAAACAGGATTGGGGGACTGGGGGGCAGGAGGTGTCACCATGAGTAAAGCCACAACTGAGAGATAGTATTAACAGTAAATCAGCAGCCAAACAATATGACTTCTGTAGCCCACGCAAATATCACAGTACATTATTCACTATAAAACAGGGAGGGATAAAAAGCTTTCTGTTGTTTTTTTTTGTTACATTAAATATGTACCATATGAAGGTGCTGGGGCTATTCACTTTAAAGGCAGCTGGACTAATACTCTGTTACTCTAATAAAACTGTGCCCACATTGCCTTCATCGTGTCTTCTCAGACAGAGAGCAGCCCTCTGATCCAAGCAGTCATCAGTGATGGGCTGAGCAGTTTGTAAACCGGGCCAAAGGGATAAAGAGGTGAACCTGTTACTTTTGTGTGTAAAGGTAAGCATTGCTGATCCACATTTTGGTGTTTCCCATCATAAGAGAGAATGAGTAAAGTGAGATCACACAGTTCAGAACAGAACGACAGAAGAGTTTCATTGCATTAAAAACTACTCCAGACCTACAGGCATTTATTGTTCAGTAGAGTGGTGACGGACTGCTTTAAAGAGTAAGGTTGTTGTATTGTTCTGTCAGACCATTACCAATTGAGAGTTTGGGGTTAGAAACATTTGTTTGAATATGGGTAACTGCTGCTGCTTGTTCAGTAAACAAACTGCATGGCAGAGCAGTAGTTAGAGCTGTCCCCTCCCAGCAAGGTCGCAAATTTGCTTCCCAGCCTTTCTGTGAGGAGTTTACATGTGCTCTCTGTGTATACGTGGGTTTTCTCCAGGTACTTCAGTTTCTTCCCACTGACCAAAAACATGAATGTTAGGTTCATTGGTAACTCTAAATTGTCTATTTGAGAGTGTGAATGCTCGCTTGTCTCTATGTGGCCCTGTGATGGACTAAACACCTGTCCAGCGTGTACCTTGCCTCTCATATAATGACCAGTGGAGATAGGCACCAGCTCCCTGTGACCCAGAAAGGAAAAAACAGGTAAAGAAAATGGATGGACGGTTTTGTAGACTTACTACTTTATTGAAACTGAAAAACAAGGGCCTAAAAAAAAGGTTATTGTGCAAAATATATTATAGTTGGTAAAATATGTGCCATTCCCTTCATTTCCAGTTTTGAGCCGAAAATTTAGAGCTGAGATTCAGTAGAAATCAATTAGACTTTGAATGTACACACTGGGGGGGATTTAAGAAAAAAAACATCTGTCCTACAGCAGGAAGACACACTGGGTGAAAGAAAACAAAAATACCAACAGTTTGATGTAGAAACTGCAGAAGAAGTGGAAAGAATAAAGAGTTTGGTTTAAATTTCCAAAATCTTTGCAAACAGCTGAAAGGTTGGTGCAACATTATCAAACTGTAAGTTGAACATTCTGTGGTAAAATCTCCAGAAATCCTCCAACTTAAACTGATTGTTAAATCTGTTAAAGATCTCAAAATGCCAGTTTAGTCATGCAAAGTCCAACTTTCTGTGACCCATTTAAATCTAGAGAGTTTAACAACAAAGCAACTAGACATCTATTCTGTAGCTGAAGACATTTTGCTTACCATCCGGAGAGCTTTTTCAATTCAAAACTGGAAAGTGTGGCGTTCCAAGCTTTAAAGTACATAATCCAGTAAATTAAATAGTTAACTTTAATTTTATATTCACTCTTTTGCATTTTTAAGGTTGCAGCTACACTCACCGGCCACTTTATTAGGTACAGCTGTCCAACTGCTCATTAACGCAAATCAGCCAATCACATGGCAGCAACTCAATGCATTTAGGCATGAGGCCAAGACGATCTGCTGCAGTTCAAACCGAGCATCAGAATGGGAGAAGAAAGGTGGTTTAAGTGACTTTGAAAGTGGCATGGTTGTTGGTGCCAGACGGGCTGGTCTGAGTATTTCAGAAACTGCTGATCTAC
>JAOXNZ010000030.1:26346118-26359970 GCA_028566095.1 Kryptolebias brasiliensis
TGCCCACTTCCATTGATTTCCCCCTGTCTATAAAACCCGGTCATTTCCTCCACTTACTCGTCGGTTCATTGTCATTTTCAGGTACTCTCTCTGTGTTTTCTTAATGTGTTGTCTTTGTCATGTACTCTCTCTGTTGTCTTTCTCGGTGTGCTCACTCTGTGTTGTCTTTTTCACGTGTTCTCTCTTGTTGTCCTCTTGTTGTCCTCTTGTTGTCTTGTCATGTTTCTCCTGTTCTCTCCGTGTCCCTCAGATGTGCTGTCTGGTTCCCCTCGTGGTTTGAGTAAGTTTTGTATTTAGTCTGTTTTAGGTTTTTTGCTGCCACGTCAGCCTTTGTTTTGTTTTTGTGCGTGTTATTTTAGTTAATAAATTAGTTTTCTTTAAGATGAGTCTGCATTCTGGGTTTGCCTCCTTCTTCCCCGTTCGTGACATATATATTATTCAAACAGAAAATTGTGATCCACACATTTTCTGTACTGTAATTAACCTACTAGCTGAGGATGTCAAACATCAGCAGCTGACTCTTTTTTTTCCGAGGAAATTAATGTATTTTTTTTTAATCTGTGGAGTTGTCATCAGTATCTTACCTGTAACAGACAGAACAAACTCAATATAATGAATCAAAGAGAAATCCAGAGGGAAGTTCTAACCTGAGACACAAGTTCAAGTTAAGGCATATTGCACATTTTCCTGTTTGCACTGCTGATAGCTGCCTGAACAGCTTGTTCCACCAAATCTTTTGATTTATTGGATTTATCTGTGTTTTGACACATTTTCATGAGTTAGTACACAAGCATTTTCAATATACTTGTTTTCTACTGTTGCACAATGCTTGAAGAACTTTGGGTCTTTCGGCTTTGTTATTTTGTCGGTGTGCACAGGGACCTGCTCAATAAAGCAGATAGAGCAGCTGATCCCTCATTTCCTAAAGTGGGGGTGCAAACTTGTTTTTTTGCTCCATCAGTTTTTGACTTAAAAACATGTTGTAATTCCCAGTAATAAGACAAAAGCTGTCATGATCAGAATTAACCCAGGACCCAGATTCCTGATACCAGAAGCACACACAGGATAAAAGGTAAGTAAACGTTTTATTGTAAAGGATACACAGGGATTTAGGAACCACAATGTCTGCAAGAGGGAATGGATTAAGAATTAATGAACTTTGACTGAGCTGACTTTTTCTTAGTTTTGTCTTGGAGGAATGCAATAGAGGGAATCATCCAAAGGATTTCATAAAAGATCTTCAGAGTGCAGTTGCAAAACACAGTAATTGTCACTATGTATTGTTACCGGATATTACCTGTCCAATTAAGAATAGTCCCAGCCCACCCTTAAATACCAGAAGTCCTCGTCAATCATTTGAGGAGTGCTTCTGACAGGAACCTGAACAGCTCTGACTTGATGCTGTCAACTTGAAGGAAGTTCTTACAGTTTCTTGGCATGGCAGTGTCAGCCACCACATGTCTTTGCATGCCCTGCCCTCATTTTGCTTGTGGACTTGCCTTCAATGAATTGATGGTATAACGATCCCAGACCAGGTTCAAACAAGAGGCACACAAAAGCCTTGTGGCAATGTTGGGGATGAAGACATCTTGAGCATACTCAATAAAGTTCTTGGCTGCAGAGGGCTTCAGCATTTGAACGATGGCTGCCCCTTCAAGAACAATGCAGGTGGTTTCAGGGACCTTAGATCTGACAGCCAATACATCTTCTAGGCATGACAGGAGATCACTTTTAGAACCTAGACGTAGATTCCCTCTATCAGACAAAGCTGGGGGGCACGCCTGATTCTTGTGGCAGAAGAACTCATCAAGTTTCCATCCCTTGTCTGGCAACTAATGTACAGCTGAGAGAAGAGCTCCATGTCATTCTTGAGGGAGACAAGCTGGTGCTTCTCTCTGGTCACTTTTCTTATGTTTGAGGTGGTGAAGACTGTCAGATTGATTCTTTGTATGGCATCTTCTACTGGTTTTGTTCTGTCCAACAGGCATTCCCTAGTGAATGCTTCAATCTGCTCTTCACCAGCCTGTTTCACTTTCTGAACTGCCTTAATTGTGGCAGGTACTGTCATTTCCTTTGAAACAAGGACAAATCTTTGTTATTTTCCTTGAATCAGATGACATAGTCTTCTATTGTGCTAACAAGGGACCAGACATCCTTGATGAACAAAGCCTGCACGCTTGGCATCTGATCATGGTGCCATGTGTCATCTTGTCCCCCCAAGTTCTGAAGGTCCTGGTGGAATTCATCAGTTTACTGGGCAACTTTGGGTCCAGAGACCATTCATTTTTGCAGTGCACTGGGGTTGTCATTGAGTCCTGCTGCCCCACCATCTCCTGCCGGCATTGTTTTATTCCTGAGCCTGGTCAGTCATGATGGAAGAGAATGCCCTCTTTGTCTTCTTCACAGTAAAGCTGCCAGTTTGGACTGCAACGCCATGTTACTTTGTGAAACCTGGCTAAATGACGCAATTCCTGACAACGTTACTGAATTATGCGGACATTGTCTCTTCAGAGTGAACAGAAGCAAAGGGGAAGGTCTGTGTATTTATATTAACAAAATATTACAAAACATGGTGTAATAACTCTTCAACCAGCCAGAGCCCTTGCTCTGTTGATCTGGAATTTCTGATAAACAAATGTTGCCTGTTTTATCAGCCGAAGGAATTCGCAACTGTTGTTTTGGCCGCAGGCTAAGTACTACAAGACACTAAGGTAGCTATGGAGCTACTACACACAGCCATTAGCACACAGCAAAAAATCCATTCAGATGGAGCCTTCATCATTGGTGGAGACTTTATTGAATCAAATTTAGGGACTATGCTTCCCAAATTCACACGTTTTCTGCCCCACCAGAGGCGAAAACTTCTTGGACCAGGTTTACACTAACATGAAAGATGCATACAAGGCAGCCCCTCTCACTCACATGGGACAATTAGATCACCTCTAGTTTTTGTCACACGTTAGACGTCTGAGACCTGTTGTATGAACTGTAAAAATCTGGGCTGTTGATACTAATTCCACCCTGCAGCAGGACTTCAGCAACACAAACTGTTTTTTTTTATGTATAGACCACCACTGCCAATCACAGACAACAAAAAATACACAACCTCCGTTCTGGGACACATCAAAAGCCACATCAGTGAGGTCACCTCTCACAAGAAAATCACAATATCGCCAAACCAGAAGCACTGCATGAACAGCGAGGTATGCCTTCTGCTGAAAGCCAAAGATTCAACATTAAGATTGGACGATGCAGAGAGTTACAGGACATCCAGGACCAACCTCAGGAGAGCTATCAGAAATGCCAAGAGACAGTATCACAAGAAGATCAAAGATCACCTTGACACACTTCCTATGTGACAGGGCATCCACTTCATAACAGAATACAAACCTGTCAGAACAACTCTCTCCAAATTTGACCCATCCCTCCCTGACAGACTGAACAACTTTTATGCTTGCTTTGACAGGAATAATACCACCACCTGTCAGAAAGCTATTTCTTTACATAATCTCCGGCCATTAATTCTATTCACCGCCAAGGTACAGGCCAAACTGATTAAAGTCCATCCCAGGGAGGCTGCAGGCCCTTATGGGATCCTTGGCCGGGTTCTCAAAGCATGTTCAGGGGAGTTGGCTGCTGTATTCACTGACATATTTAACCTGGTGCTGGAGCAGGCAGTAGTCCCTACATGTCTGAAGACCTCAACCATCGTGTCGATATCAAAACACGCAGCTGCAGCCGACCTGGATGAGTTCCACCCCGTGGCCCTCATACCTATCATCACCAAGTGCCTGGAGAATCAGGTCATGGGAGACTACATTACAGACAACCTCACCTGGTATAAGAATAAATCCCATCTGGTGAAGAAAGGGGAGGGGCTAGCTGGCTAGCACCTGGTGACCGGGCCTTTACCCATGGGGCCCAGTCAGGCTCAGCCGGAATTATTTACATGGGACCTGTGGACCCCACCACCTGCAGAAGGGGTCTTACTTAATGCTCTGAACCTGGCTTACCAACGTTGGCTCATGAGCATTAGAGTTTTTTCCTGGTAGACAAGAAGGAAGCTTTCCTGCGCCTTTGAGTGGGTGGACAGGTTCTAACTGTTGTTTGTGCATATGTGCCAAACTGCAGTTCATGGGACACTGAGTCTGAGTAGGCAATGTTCCACGCTTCCATTGTCAACGTGGCTGACCTGAACTGTTTCCACAAAGTTGTTGGTGCCTCTCGTGGCAGTCATCCTCAAACCCGAGTAGTGGACATCCCAGGTGAGGGAGGATGCATGGTTTTCCAAAACATAAAAGGTAACTTTTGCGTCCAAAGTATTTTTGGAGGTAATTGTAAAGTGAATGTAACTGTTTAAACTAGGTTCAGGTAGTATTCAGAGTAATTACTTGATGCCAAATCTCAGATTAGTGTTCCCAAAATCTTAGTGTACTTTTATTTTGTTGTTGATTTAATTTTATGTTTGTTGACTTATTTTTTGTTCATTGATTTTAAATTTTGTGAAGAAATGTAGTTTGTTTAATTATAATAGGTATACTTAGGACTCCCTGTAATGAACAGATTCATCTTTAAGTTGTTGAGATTGTCATTTTTTAAAACAAAAGTGTAATTTTTTTAACCCAGAGCAGAGGTACTGAGGACAGATGGATACAAGAGCAACAACAATAAAATGTAAATGGTTTATTAGCAGGGAGAAACAGGTCTGTAGGAATCACTATCGGGTGAGTATGGTATTTTCAAAAGCAGATTGTTTTAACTTAGAATGGTCAAGGCTTACAGGATGTGATATCATAGTCTGGCTCAGCCTTAACTACAGAGGTACCTCATCAGCTGTCATCAGGAACAGCTGAGAGTAGTTTAGCTCCATCTGCCACTCAGATGCCACTGCAAGGAGATATCAGCAGGAAAAAACAAAACCGAACATATCCTCACACAGATCTGATAAATAATAAGACTGAATAAATACAATTTATTTAAATACTATTGACTGATTAGATACTGATAATTAATTTGATCTGGTCACCCTAATTATGAGAGTTTAAACCAGCAAGTACGTAAATAATCTTTCACATCCTGCTACAAATGCCAACAAGATACAGAGGAATACACACCTGAATCTGGTGTGATGGACAACTTAATTTTACTGGTCTTGGCTGAGAAAATGTAACTAATATCATCTGTCTCTGACATCTGACACTGACATAAGAATTTACACATATTCCATTTTTGGTTGTATTTTATTTATATTCAATTCAGTTTAATTATATAGCACCAATTTACAACAAAAGTTATCTTAGGGCACTGTACAAAAACATTTGTATACATTATAAAAAAGCCAGTGAGTAAAAGTTATCTATATATAAGCCATTGAATCTTCACTTTGTCGCAGTCTCCCATCCTGAGCAGCACACTGCCAACAGTGGAAAGGAAAAACTCCCTTTTAACAGGAAGACAGGAACCTTTTAACAGGAACCTCCAGGACAACCAGGCTCAGGACAAGCCGCCAACTGCTTCGACTGGCTGGGGTTTAAGAGGACAGGAAAGAGACATAAACAAACTTAGAGTAATTGGTCCAGTATAGTAGTAGTATGTAGTTTCTGTGGGAATTAACAAAGAAAACATATGTTAATGACAGAAATGATTACAAATACAAACGGCAGAGTGAGAAAGTGTGGTTAGTTTGTCCTCCAGCAGTGTAAGCCTACATCAGCATAACTAAGGGATAACTCAAGAAACCCAAGCCAACCATAACTATAGAATTAATCAAAAAGGAAAGTCTTAACCCTAGTCTTAAACGTAGACAGGGTGTCAGCCTTGCAGACAGAAACTGGAAGTTGGTTCCACAAGAGAGGAGCCTGGTAGCTGAAAGCTCTGCCTCCCATTCTAGTTTTAGAAAATCTAGGAACCATAAGTAAACCTGCAGTCTGAGAGTGAAGTCCTCTGTTAGGAAAATATGGAACAATAAGATCTTTAATATAAGATGGAGCTTAGTTGTTGAGAGCTTTGTATGTTAGAAGTAAGATTTTAAATTTTATTCTGAATTTGACAGGGAGCCAATGGAGAAAAGCTAAAAGTGGAGAAATATGATCTCTCCTTCTAACTCTCATCAGACCTCTGTCAGCAGCATTTTGGATCAACTGAAGACTTTTTAAAGAGTTTTTTTGGACACCCGGATAATAAAGAATTACAATAGTCCAGCCTAGACGTGATAAATGCATGGAACAGTTTTTCTGCATCATTTTGAGACAAGTTGTTTCTAATTTTAGTGATATTACACAGATGGAAGAAAGTGGTCCTGGTAACATTTTTTGGTGGGGTTAAAATACATAAAATACATATCCTGATCAAAAATAACACCAAGGTCATTTACATTAGAACTGGAGGCCAAAAGAATGCTATTCAGAAGAAGTGAAGTTTATTCCTAAGATGCTCAGGTCCTTTCAGCAGTAGGTATTCGTCAAAATGTTTATTTTCCAAAGTGAATTGTTACTTACTAAGTTTTTTCTTCTTTGCAGGTTTCCAGAGGTGGCAGATTCTAGGGGGCCAGAGTTAAGAAAGACAATGGACAAGAGTGACAAGGGAGAGGAGACAGGTAGGATGATTCCAGGCGAGTAGGCTGAGCTGATGTCTCCTTTCTTGGTAGGTAGGAGGTAAATTACTTTTTTACTGAACAGAGGATGATCCAAAGATGGCCACAAGGAATGAAGGAATTGATCATGACACAGAAGACTAGGAGGAGCACAGATAAAGTTACAGGTAACTCACATTTTTTTTTAAAGTTCACAAGGAATGTTTACAAAAAGAGCACATGAAGGCTAGAGGCGAAACTTCATCATGTGAGGTTCAACGGTCCAACGAAGAATGGTTATGATGGAGGATAGAGACCTGTTTGACAGCCAGGTCGGTAAACAAGAATTAGAAGAAAATTGTTCAGATTAAGAAAGAGTAGTTAGAAGGAAAGAAATGAGGGAGGAATTCAAAATAATATTTAGACTTAAAAAAAGACGATGAACAGAAAAACTTTTATACTTTTTTTATACTTTTAAACTTTTATACCCCATTATACTGTCAAGAGAAATAAAAAAGAAAATTGAAATGTCAAAGATATTGAGAAATGTAAACAAAATGGTAATTTGTAAAACTTAGAAGCAAAAAAATAAAGCTTTAAACATTAGCAAAAAGATGATAATGGAAAGAAAGGTTGTAGGAGAGAACAAAACGATTAGGGGAGTGATTACAGGGATACCAGTTGATGGAGATTTAGAAAAGAAAAACCAAAGCAGGTGAACAATTTAAAAAGACTGTCAAAAACTAGGACCAGAGAAAGGGTTGGAAACATATACATTCTGTTAGAGTTTTCAAAAGTAATTTTACCAGAAAAAAATCAAAATAGGATACATGAGTTTCCCAAATATCCTGCCCCCACTTTGATGCTACAAATGTCAGCAGTATGAGCATGTAGCAGCGGTGTCCAAAGCGTGGAGAAGAACATAAGTTTGGGGAATGTAGAAGAAGCAAAAGAAAATTGTTGCAACTGTGGGGGACAACAGTTAATTATAGAGGATGTGAGATGAGAGGAGTTGAAATCCAACAGATCAAAATTACCAAAAATATAAGTTACACAGAAGCAGCCAAAAGTGTGCAAGAAGAAAGAACAAAAGAAGTAGGTCAAATAAAGAATCAAACCCCACAATAAAGTAAATATTATCTAGAGGAGAACATGTTGATGAAAAACGTATTTTGTTCATTGCAACCGTACTCAGGTTTATTCAGGCTAACACAAGACAGAGAAGATTAAAATAATTGTGAAGGGAGACAAAAAGTTTTGGGGATTTAAAGAGATGTCATGGAAAAGCATTAACAAAAGGCTGGAAACAGATAGAAGGCAAGGAACCTCAAATGATAAAAGTATATGATAATATTACAATGGAATGCAAGAAATTTAATTGTGAATGGACAAGAATTTAAAAGATATACACATGGACTTGAAGAAAATCAAGAAACAATATGTATACAGGAGACATGGTTAAAAACAAATTCAGATTTTATTATTAATAATTGCATTAGAAGAGATAGACAAGAAGAAAGTGGAGGAGGATGTGGGATATTCATAAAACAAGGAATACATTATCAAATATTGGGAAAAGGAATATAACAGTATATAATATAATAATATACAATAGTTGAAATATGAAGAAATTAAAGAAAATATAAGATAATTAACTTTTATAATCCAAAAAAGCACTATTACTTGAGGTGATGGAGGTAGGTGTTGAAATATCTGAATAGGAAAGTGAAGTGGTGTGGAGACTTTAATGCAAATAGTACTATTTGGGGAAAATGTAATGATAAGAATTTACAAGTAATAGAATAATTGATGGAAATAAAATATCTTGTATGTATTAATGATGGGAGGAGGACTATTGTTAATGTTAGTACAGGAGTGGAGTCAGCAATTGATCTTTCTTTTGTATCTAATTTATTGGCTGATGTGTGTATATGGGACATTGATTAAAGTACAGTAATGAGGAGTGATCATTATCTAAATAAAATTACAATAAGAATAAAAGTGGAGAATAAGGTAGAAGGAAGTAACAAGTTAATGTTTAGTAAAGCAGACTGGAATAAATTTAGATATATTACTGATCAGGAATTACAGAAAATTGATTTGTCAACAGATATTAACAATATACATTTTTGTATTTGCAAGGTCATCCAGGAAGCTGCAGAGCATTCAATAAAGAAAGGTAGAAGACAAAGTGAAAGGAAGATAGTACCTTGTTGGACAAGTGAATGTAACAAAGCCATTAAAACAAGAAATAAGGCATTTAAAATACTTAGAGGAAATCCTATTTATCAGAATCTCATTGAATATATAAAAAAACAAGCAATGGTAAGGAAAATCATTAAAACTACAAAAAGAGAATATTGTGAGCAACGTTTGTGATACTACTGGGAAAGAGATAAAATTTAAAAAAGTTTGGAAAATTATTAAAAGAATGAATGGCATCAAGAGACAATAGGAGGGATATCCTGTATTAAATGTAGATAATATAGCAAAAGTAAAAGATAAAGAAAAAGCTGAAATATTAGCTACAACTTTGAGTAAAATTCACAGATCTAATAATACTCGTAATGAAGGGAAGAAAGGGAGGGAAATCACAAAATTAAAATAAAAAAAAATATTAAAAACATTGAAGAAACTAATAATTTGTTGAATTTAGGAAAGTTAAGAAAACAGCTGGGAAAGATCAGATCTGGTACACAACATCTGAAAAAGAAAATCTACAGCAATCATCTTAGAATTATACAACAAAGTCTGGGAGGACGAAGAGCTTTCACAGAACTGGAAAGAGTCAGTAATCAGACCAACAGCAAAACCAGGACAAGACAATACAGAACCTGAAAACCATAGACCATTTGTATTAACATTGAATATATGTAAAATAATGACAAAAAAATGATAAATGATAGATTAACATTTTATTTAAATATTCAATTTAATGAAAAAATGTTTAGATGGATACAAAACTTCTTATCAAAGCGAACCATACAAGTAACAAAAGAACAAGAATAATCAAAGAAATATTAAGTGGAAAATGGAACACCACAAGGAAGTATTATAAGTCCTTTATTATTTTCTATAATGATAAACTATGTCTTTACAGAGATTAAGAAAGGACTGGGATGTTCACTTTTTGCAGATGATGGAACTATTTGGAAGAGAGGAAGAAATTTACACAGAAAACAATTACAGAGGAAATTATCCATCCATTCATTCATATTCTTTACCTGCTTTTTCCATTCCGGGTCACTGTGTGAGACGCAGAGGACACCCTGGACAGGTCGCAAGTCCATCACAGGGCCACATAGAGACAAACGAGACAAACAGCCATTCACACTCTCACTCACAACTAGGGACAGTTTAAGAGTTACCAATGAACCTAACATGCATGTTTTTGGTCTGTGGGAGGAAACCGGAGTACCCGGAGTAAATCAATATGTCATGATATGTTTTTTTTGTGATAGGTTTTGTTATTTATTTTTGTGTTTTTGTTTTGTCATATTTCTCCTTGTGTGTTTCGGTTAGTTCTCTGGGTTCTCCTCTGTGTCATCAGCCACTTCCTCCCCTCAGTACTTTTCCACAGCCAGCCTGCTACACCCATCTTCACAATGTCTCTGATGCTATTAGTCATCTGTTTCCAACCTCCTCATCATCCCCAGCCCATTTTATCTGTTCCTCAGCATTTCATCTTTGATCGGAAATTGTTGCGCTCATGCTCTGTTCTGGTTCCCCCCTGTAAAAGTCTTGTACGTTTTCCTTGAGCTCCTTGTGTTTGTATAGTTGACACTTTTTGGTTGTTTTTGTTAATAAATATCTTTAGTTAATTTTGAATTCCTTATGTGGTCTGAATTTTTGGGTTCATCCTTCCCGAACTGTGACAGAATGACCTAGCAGAGGAACCTAGCAAACTGCTCAATATTTTTGAATTCCTTGCCCGAGAGGCAGATAAGACTGCACAAAGGCTGAAGGAGGAGAAGTTGAAACCATCAGTGATTTATTAAAGTAGGATTCAGGTGAGAGCACCTCATAACACTGTAGTGTCTTTGTTTTAGTCACACCTCCTGGTGGACGAAAAAGAGAGATTGTCAATCTGGGGAACTTGGTTAGCCATTAAACTCCCGTCCACCAGAGCGCATGACTGCAGCTGGGCCAACTTCACTCCAGGTCCCTCCTCACCTCCAGTGTCCCACAACACTCTAACGCCCCACTACCTCTATAGTTGAGCTACTCTTCAGGGTCAAGCCATTCTCCAGAGCTGAGCCACCAGAAGGTAGAGGTTATGATGGCACCGAGCTCATCCTCGCTAGTGATCTCCGAGAGGGTTTGGGAGGGTGTCTCTCTGCCGGTGATCTCCACCGGTGATCTCCAAGGGGGTCCAGACAAATGCCTCCCAGTTCTTTGTCTCCAGGGGGTCTCTGTCAACCACTCCTTGAGGGTCTCCATGCCCCAGTCTTTAAAAGAGGCCCAAGTCATCATGCTTTCCAGAACCCACATTCTTCAGAGAGTTTTATGTTCTGATGATGGAGATGGACCTGATAGGCAAAAGGAGAAGAGGAAGAGCTCAGAGAAAATTCATGGGTGCAGTGAAGGAGGACATGAAGATGGTTGGTGTAACAGTAGAGGAGGAGGCAGGAGATGCCTTTTTTCCTGATACCTGACATCTTTTTTCTGGTACCTGATGCCATTTTTTCTGAGACCTGAGTCTGATGCTGTTTTTTCTGATGTCTGAGGTTGTCCTAAAATGTTTACTGTACACTGCAGGCGCTTATGGTGCGCTTCATTTTGTCCTTCTGATTTTAATTTACATGTTTACATTCATATTTTTGTTACTCATTAATGGATTTGATTTTAAATTAAACAAAGTACAATATTTGGAAAAAATATATATACTCAAGTAAAAGTACAGATTTTAATAAATACTTAAGAAGTACAAAGTACACAAAATTAATACTCAGTTACAATAAAGCAAGCTAACCTTTTGCTACATTTAGCTTGCCTTGCTACTTGTAGCTAGTGTTTTTTTTTATCTTTTTGCTAGTGTTCTGCTTTTTTTTCAATTCTTCAGCAATTTTCTGTAATAATTCAGCATTCACACTGCATTTTCACAGAAATGCAGTTACTCTGGTTTGTGTTTGAAATATGCTGTCACTTAAAACTAAAATTGTCAAATTTAATTGACAAAAAGCAGCTAAAACAACATACTTCTTAGTAGCTTCAACTACCTTAAGAATATTTGTGTGTTTAACATTTTTCCTTGAAGAAAAAAAACATGATTCTTCAGCACTGATTACAAAGAATCACAGTTTCACCTGTTTAATTTATTATCCATAAACAAATTTACATTGCCTCTTAAAAATATGGAACAAAATGTGTTCCTTCTGTCTCCTTTCTCTTTCCTCTTGGCCTGTGTGTATTCCTTGAGCTCACTGAGTTCAGGAGTTTTAATCTGCCCAACACTGCCCTGAGCTCTGAACTATTCTCTGCTGTCATTCATTAATTGAAGTTGAGGTATATTTTCTAATGCTTACTAGTCTCTGCCAGCAAACACAACAACACAAGTTTTATAGATTACAAGATAAAAACAACACACCATTAGAATAATGCCATGTTCTTTTCTTCAATCAATCACCCTTTTGATCTTTTGGTCAGGAAAAAAATAGTTATAAAGAACACTCAAAGAGACTATTGTTTCGGGAAAAAAAATGGTGGTTTGGATGACCTTAGAACAGGGACAAGATCTTAACCTCATCCAAACATTTTTGCTGTGACTCAAAGCAGCTACTCAGAAAGAATTTCCTTCCTGTACCATCTCTGAGGTTAAACAGGTTTTGCTGAAGAAAACAATTCTCCTATTTAAAATCAAAAACATGCATGATTGTATTTCCTGTTATCAGTTATTGCTGCCAAAGACAAATTATCATAAGATTACAATAAGTTTATTATTCATTAATTAATAAAGTAAGTAATATTAATAATGGGCAAAAACTCTTAAACATTTTGCAAAATTTACATTTTTAAAGACTGTCAATATGTTGTAGTCCTTTCAAAAGAATAGTTCCATATTGGTAGCCATGTTTTACCAAAAAAAAAAAAAAAATACAATGTCTCGAGTCACTTCAGAGTCCTTAAGTGAAAATTTAATTAATATTAGTTATGTATCAAGAAAAATAAATGTCATTCCATCCATGTCCAGAAGACAGACAGAGCTCCCATTCTATTATTTTGGCTGAGAAGTGGTTTGATGTTTTTTTGTGGGTATAGAATTACTTCTATTTTGATCAGAGGTTTTTCATCCTCCTATGTACCTCGGTATCAATGCTAGATTGGCGTTGATGCTCAGTGTTCTGCTGTAATGAGGCCAGGTCTGGGAGGCCAGAGGATGTGGTCACATAAATACAGACAGTTAGGACCAACAAAGCCTCCTCCTGTTTTTTTTTCACTATTATAGACATGTCAAAATAGTTTAAACAAAGGAAAACAAATAAGTCCACAGGTTGAGATGTTTACAGCACATATGGCATCAGGCCAGGACAGACTTGAGAAAAATATTTATATCCCAAACTAACTGTAACTAGCTGTAGACACTCAATCATCAATTTTTAAAGAATACATAGTGATGCATGCAAAAATTTTGGTGATGGGTTTTAGAACAACAAAAAGAAAGTTTATTTTAAATAAAGTGGCTACTTTTCAACAAAGATGAGTTTTCTTCAATCTGTCTGCCTGTGGTCCAGTGCTTGACAACCATGATTTAATGTGACTGCTAATAACAAAACAAAGAAGTCGACGTGTCTGCTCAGTCTGTCCTGGAGTGGAGTGGGCACATGAAGGCAGGGCCCTTCTCTTCCATGTTGCTAAATAAAGATCCACTTGATGGATCTGCTCTGATAACATAAATCAGGATATCCCAACAGGAGTGACGAAGTGCACCATTGTTTTGGTTCAAGTGGGCAGTCATCCTGACAGGCAGCTCACGCTGGAGAGGACAGGAGGTTCTCTCTGTGGAATCTTGCCCTGTTAGGTCATGTCAGAACTGGTAGTTCATGTGTCGTTATGCAGTGTGTTAGTCAACAAGGTCATGCTTCATAGGTTACATGAGAATGACTTAAATGCTCTGTAATTTTCTTAATGTAGAACAAAATGTTGCCTTGAGAATTCTTGTATGGGGAAAAAAACATCTAACAAAATAATTAAATTTTACATACACTCCTTTAGAGTTTTTATCTTAACATTGACCTTTTAAATGTTGCATTGATAAAAGAAATTTGGTTACAAACTACTATG
>JAOXNZ010000030.1:26471046-26484061 GCA_028566095.1 Kryptolebias brasiliensis
TCTAAATGTTCAGTTTGTGCAAGACACCGCGGCTATATTCGTTTTTTGCAACTTTTATACTTTTTCAAATATTTAACTTTATTCACATTATGTTCATCACTGAAATAAATGAAAAACTCTTCAAATCCTTCAAAAACTTTGTGCTCTTTGGAATCAAGTTCACTATACTTGCTTTGAGCTACTGTTTTGTTCATTCTAGTTTTTAGATACTGTTCTGCTAATTTTAGATTTAAGCTTCTGTTTTGCTGATTTTAACTTTTAGTTAATGCGTTTCCAGTCCAGATCTTTTAGCTACCATTTTGCTGGTCTCAGCTTTAAGCTACCCTTTTGTTACTGTTTTGCTGGTCTTAGCGTTTAGCTATTGTTGTTGCCGAAAAAATAATTTTAGCAATTTATTTTAGCTACTTCAGCTATAAGCTACTGATTTTCCAAATTTTAGCCATCAGCCTGGTTTTTCTTATATTAGCCTGCAACTTAGGTTTTTATTTGCCTATCTGAACCTTTAGTTTTTGTTTTACTTATTGTTGCCTGTAGCCTGTTTTTTTTTAGCTTACATTAGCCTTAGCTTTTCTTTGCTTTACTTTAGCTTTTGTTCTAGACATTTTAAATATAAAACTTCAGTTTCAGCTTCTTCAACCAATTTCACCAAAGTTTTCAGTACTCAGCATTCACAATGTGTTCTCTGTGAAAATGCAATTTCCCTAGTTTTATGACTGCATCTTGTCATTTATCATTTTGATTAGGATTAAATTAATTTTTGCCAAAAGGGTTACTAATAAAAAAGAATAAATTCCAAAACATTTTGCTGAACAATAAAACAACTGCAGGCTGGAACAATACCTGATGGAAAGTAAAGGCTTTTCTTGCAGAAAATGGATGAGCTGGGTGTATTACAGTGTGTTCAGGTTTGGATTTGAATTCTACATTCATTTACAAACTTACTCATATATACAAATGCATTTATATGGTCCAGATTTTTCAACTGTCACACTACTGCATGACATTCACACAACCTGTTCAATAATAAAAAAATCCAAAAGGTTGTATTCATGTTGGATGAATGGTACCAGACACTCCTGAGACTTTTGTGCAACAAAACTGTGAACTGATGGAGAATTTTGTTTGTGAGACATTTGTGCAGCATTCTTGCAACATGCATACATGTGTTATAAGTACAATTTCAGTAAGACTGCAACTGAAAATTTGCATATTTTTTTCTCAATTGCCCCACAATTCTGAGTCTTCAACAGTCACGGGATTCTGGCTTTACCAACAGATCAGCTGGAGCTTGCGTACAGAAAAGTCAAACTTGATTTAACATGTGACATTTGACCATGAAACTTACTTTTAACATTCAGATACATGGACTTGCTGACGTCAGCTCCAACATCGTTGCTGACTCTACAAAGATAGAAACCACTGTCTTCTTCCAGCACATGCTTGATGAGCAGCGAACCATTCACCAAAACCTCAATTCGAAAGCCTGAGTTCAGAGCGATGGGTTTGAACTGAGGGACCCCGGCACCTGACAGAAAAAACAAATCCAATAAACTTCATTTATAAAGCACATTTAAAACAACCAGAGTTGACCAAAGTGCTCTATGAATCCCAAAATCACAGCCATAAAAAAAAGATTTAAATAAAAACATTATAATCAAAATAAAACAAAAAGATATATTAAAAAAGTAAAAATACTTAATGATATAAATGAGAGATTACATATAAACCTAAAGCTTTGATTGCAATTAAAAGCCACAAAAAAATAAATGTTTTAAGCTGTTTTTTAAAATCCTCAATAGTGAGGAACACCTGATTGACAATAGAGGACTTTTTTTCAGATGGCTAAATCAAATCAGCTTTATTGATTTATCAAAACAACATGGGTTTTAATAATGTCAAACCAACATAGGTCATAAGTGAAAATCTACAAGTGCAGCTGCAGGAACTTGTGGTCTTGGTGACCCTACTTACATGACAAACCAAAATACTGACAAAAAATTAAATTATTTAAACTTTTGTATTTTGCATACCAGATGTATGAACATTATATACACATTGTTGCAGGATATCTGTTAGGGCTAAATTAAAAATCATCTCCCTAAAAGCTAATGTTTCTTTGGACTCCAGTTATTGTGTGAATGCTGATTTAGCATTCACACTGTTGTTTATCTGTCATTTATTTTTCCATTTATCTAACTACTTCTGCATACTTTATACTAGTTCAGGAGATTTGTGCTATGAGTATTAGTTTTTTAACTTTTAAACTTTTTAAAATCATTAACCTTTTGAATTGTTAACTTTATTTACAAAATAATGCCCATGGATACATTGAGATCTCTTTAGTTCCTTCAAAAATATTGTTCTCTTTAAAATCTGCTTCAGCATACTTGCTCTATTTTTGCCTTTTTATGCCACTTTTACTTTTTATCTACTGTTCTGCTACTAGCTTTTAGCTAGCATTTTGTTACTTTTAGCTTCTAGATAGCCTTTTGCTACTTTTAGCGAGTATTTTACTACTTTTCATTTGTGTTTAGCAATTTTTAGATTTTAGCTTGTGTTCTGCTTGTTTTAGCCTTATCAACTCAGTTTCAGTTTGTTCAGCAAAGTCATTGAGCCTTAGCATTCACACTGCATTTTCACAGAAAATGCAATTTCTCTAATTATCATTTGTTTTTAATACAGTCTTTATTCTGACCAGGATTTCAGGGGTGCAGTTAGTTCAGGCTGAAAATGGGAGGTATGAAAGGGGGCATGGGAAGGGGTGTGTCCCCTAAACCTGACTCAATCTCTTTAGAGAATGGGTCTGTTACCAACTGGACCCATAATATTTTTGTAGAATCCCTTATTTAAATAATTCATAGTCTGTAAAGTATGCACTTTCTGGTTTTCTCAACTTGCATATAGTTTTTAGAGAAGTTTAGTTTTTTGATAGATTTCAGAGAAAAGTCTCACTGTTTGGAAGCTGAAGTAATGAAGAGTTGCTAACAGGCTAAGGAACTACTAGCATGAATAATTTTTGAAAGTTTTATTAAAATCCATTCAGTGATTCGTGAGCTATTTTCCTAACAGAAAATTACAGTTGACTCTAATATTAAATGTTAGAGTTTTAAAAACAGATCTCATGGAATCCACTAGCACTTGCAGTATATGTTGGGAGTGACCACCGCAGCAAATTTTAGCTCAATATTTGTGACACTGGCTGAGATATACCCATGTTGGCTAAGGTCCTTTGCTGTGGTGGCTGTCTTGAGCTAGATTGACTCCAAAAGGTAATCCGTTAGAGATGCACAAGCAATTATTTCTTTCTGAGAGTTTTAAAAAATTGTCCTTTGGTTCATGAGATATTTTGCTAACTCTAAAGAGAAACACACGCAAACAAGGACAGGAGCAAAACATTATCACCTATCTGCCTTTGGCAGCAGGCAATAAAAAGACAGAAAAACATGACAGTAAGTGGTAAAATTTTTATGTGAATAACAATGTTTTTGCTTTTCAAAAACAACCATAAAACAAGCATGTGATCATTTAGGTTTTTGAGGTACAAATAAAATGTGTTATACCCCTCGACTAACCCTCAGATGAGTGGTTGTGCTTTATAGCTGTGTGTAAGGTGTGTGTTTACCTTTGGAGTACTCCCACTGAATGGTAGGTACAGGATAACCTTCAGCTGAGCAGTTCAGTATCACAGCCTTTCCGTAGATTGCATCTTGGTCTTTAGGTTGCACCACGAATTTGGGAGGAACTGCAAGGGAAGAAGCTTTCAGATAGAGCTTTACATCCAGTAACTGAGACATTCATAACATAAATTATACTTTATTGTGTGAATGCTGACATTCACACTATTGTTTTCCTGTTTTTTATTTTTCCCTACATTTTTGTAATCTAACTACTTAGGCACACTTTGTGCTATTTTCGCCATTCATAAATCAAAACATTCAGGTGATTCACGAGATGAGTGTTATTAAATATTTTCCACATAGAAAAACATTGAGATCTCTTCAATTCCTTCAAAACATTGTTCATTTTGAAATCTGCTTCAGCAAACTTGCTCTATTTTTGTCTTTGTAAGTTTGTATGCCACTTTAAGTTACCATTCCTTCAATCTAAGCTTTTAGCTAGCCTTTTGTTAGACTTTTGATACTTTTACTAGCCTTTTGCTGCTTTTAGCTTTTGTTGCTATTAGCTAGTGTTTTACTACTTTTAGCTTTTAGCTAGAATGTTGCTACCTTTAGCATTTAGCTATCAATCTGCTACTTTTAGCATTTAGCAAGTGTTTTGATAATTTTAGCTCATAGCTAGTATTTTGCTCCTTTTAGCTTTTTCTAGTGTTCTGCTTCTTTTAGCTTTAACAGCTCAGTTTAAGCTTCGTTAGCAAAGTCATTCAGCGCTTAGCATTTCCACTTTATTTTTTTTTACAGAAAATACAATATCTAATTTTTACCAAATTTTTTTTTATTATATTAACAAATTAATTTCCCCTTCATCCCTCTTTGTTACCTTTGCACAGTGTCTCCTAATTGTTACCCCCCTCCTCACCTCGGACAATGAGCTGACTCTGGTGCTCTACAGCAGCAGCCTGGTTGCGTGCGATGCAGGTGTAGTTGCCATTGTGTGCCAGCGTGAGGTTGGAGATACGCAGAGAGCTGGTAAAGTCTATGTTGTCTATGGTGACACCCAGGCTGGCCGGGATTGGTCGGCCGTCCTTCTGCCAGGTGATGAAGACAGGTTGGTCACCGGACATGACCACACATGGTATGAAGACTCGTTGCCCAATGGAAAACCGAGGAAACTCAAATGGGTGGATAGTAGGTGGGACTGTGAAGGAGACATGGAAATTTATTTTCCTATAGGGATAATAAACATCCTTAATTTAGGTTTTATTTTCAAAAAATGTTGCCTACATTTAGCTCTTAATCATTTTATTTTTATGTTAAAACATGCAATGATTTAGCAGAAATGCAAAAGAAGAAATATTTTACAAGCTCCCCCCACACAAATTGGCTCATAACAACATGCACACAACATTCACTCTCTCTTTTGCTCTCCAGGGACACTGTAGCCATCGTGAGAACAAGATACTTTGAAAATTAATAATTTAAAATACTATTGGAATAAGCAGCACTTCAGCGCTTATTTAATTCTCAACAAAATAGGCATAATAGGCTCCTGGGGATTCCCTCTCTGCAGCTGTAGGATGCTAAGCAGCTGAGAGGCAAATTAGCCAAGGCGGAATAACGACGTAGCTTTGACTACGCTGTGCGATTTCCCTCTTGCACACTCGTTAGTTTGTCAAGACCCGCCAGAAAGAGAGAGAGAGAGAGGGAAGGACGGGCTGGGTTTGCCTGGCTGGCGTTTCATATTATGTGGCGTCGTCAGTGAAAAAAGAGCAATCTGAGGTCATCATCATCTGGCTCTGCATATTCAGATGAGCTGCAGATAAACTAGCTAGGATGATGGAAATGCTGCTTTGCTGCGATGAGTGTTTTACCAAGTTTTATGATGATGTGTTTTACTCACAGGTCGTTCCACAAATATCCATCAGCTTATGTGTGTAGAAGCTTTAGAGCATCTTCTAAATGTGATGTGAATACAAGATAAACATTAGATGGAGCGACATTACACAATCAGTTTGCAAAGTGATGAAGTGACAGCCACGCAGAAGAAGATTAATGATGGGGTCTTTGTAACTGTAATCAGTAAATATTAGATTGACCTAGTGTCTTTGCACATCCTAAATTAACAGCCTTATTCGCTGATAAGACACCAGACATTGGTAATAATCTTGATGCAGAGCCAATTAAAGGCCTAGCAGTCCTGGAAAGACTGTATATCACCGGTTATGTTGAGAAATGAGTTGCTGCCATTTTAGTCAAAACTCAGAAATAACATTTTTTGCAATCTCATGCAAAATCATGAGATGTTACATTTGAAGTATGCGTTGTGAATGACTCTCAGCTACTACCACACTAATACGTCAATGTCTGTAAAACTGGCTAAGTTACAACAATTTATGTGTTGGCTAATGTTAATTATCTGTGGCGGACATCTTGAATTGGATTGACTCTCAAAGGTAATCAGTTGTAGAGGTACATGCATTTACTTTCTGAAAATTTCATTAAAATTCATTAAGTTCATTAAATATTTTGCTAACAGACAAACAGTACTGACCCTAACAGTTAATGCTAAGTGTTTAAGCAAAAATTTATTACAAGGAGTTGCACTTAGACTATGTGTTATGAATTACCCTCAGCTACAACCACACCAAATCTTAGTACAATATGTGTAAAACTGATTAAATTCTAGTCTTTTATGTGTTTTCTGAACTCAGCTGGTTAAGTGGCTACCCTTTGGAGCCAATCTAATTCAAGCTGATCACTTGTATTTGTATACGCTATGAATATTTCCTAAAAGTTTCATTAAAATGTCTTTTGTGGTTCATGAGATATTTTGCAAACAGATGGTATAGTTGACTCCAAATAGTTAATGGTAAATTTTAAACAACAATGTTCTACAACAGTGCTCAAAATATGTGATGGGGATCAGTCTTAGCTGCTACCACATCAAATTTTAGGTCATTGGCTGTAAAACTGACTAGGTCATACCCATTATTCTGTTTTTTAAGGTCAATCTGTATGGTGGCCGTCTTGAAATTGATTGACTCCAAAAGTTAATCAGTTGAAGATGCACATCCAATGGTTACTTTCTGCAAATTTCATAATTTTTTTTCTCATTAGTTCATGAGACATTTTGCTAACAGACAGACACACACACACACACACACACAGTCATGGGCAAAAGCCTTATTGTTTGCCTTTCTGCAGTGGGTGATGATAATTGCAATCTGTTGCAACAACTTAAATGTATACCCGTAATTTTCAAACTATTTGCCCATGCTGCTAATCCAGCCAAGTGATATACTATATAAGTGAGAACAGATCAGAACTATAGGGTTCAAACCTTTCACTGTAACATAGACACTCTGATGAGTGGACAGTTGGGGCTGAACCAACACGTTACATGTGTATTCGCCTTCATCCACATCCTTCTGCACATCAAACAGTTTCAGGGTGCCGTTGTTCTCGAAGGCCCGCTGCCGGTGGTTGTATGGCAGCAAATTGGAGTCCTTGTACCACTTGATGGAATAGTAGGGGTAGCCAATGACACGGCAATGGATGTACATGTCCCGTCCAGCAATGGCAGTGAGGTTTTTCATTGGTCTGATGCTGGCAGGCCCTTGAGGATACATCAGAGAGACAACTCTCTTAAAATGATTTTGAGGTGGTGGTGAACTGAAAGGCAGCTGTGCTGTGTTGTGTGTGTTTTTAAGATACTATAAACTTTTCATGCCTTGGTTCATTCTGAAAGCATAAACATAATAATGACTTGTTGAGGAGTTTCAGAATGCCTGATTAAGTTTTCATGAAAACATTTAAAGAAAAAATTTAACTGCAAAAGAAAATCAAGATCAGAATCATCAACTGCTAAACTTATCCTACTCTTCCTCCTTCATATTAAATTAGCCTTTTATTTGACTTTTCAGAGTCAAAGAGGGATGCACCAATACTAGCATCACTAGGTATTTGTACAGTACTGTTTGCTCATACTCATACTCATAAAAGTGTTCTGACACCAAAGTACCTGATACCACTTTACAGTTCATCTCTCAGTTGAGCAGTGAGGTGGTAGAGAAGAAACAATGTCAGCTGTGTGTGGATTAGTATTTTTTTTTGGAGCCCTGATCCACACTCCTTACCAGTTGGTGGTGGTAATGCACCATGAACAATACTAACAAAAGTAAAGCAGATTGCAGTTTGTACTCAGTAAAGTTGTTAAAAGGAGGGACAAAATCCAGTAATCTCAATACAAGCAATTTGAAAAAACAATTCAAAAACCAACAATGCTGCATTCAAGGAGTTTGCTATTAGCAAATGGCATCCTGCTGTGCGACACACACACCCTCCAGCTAGAGGTTAACAAGGACCTTTTGGCACAGAGGAGTGTGGATGATGCATTTTTTAAAGATTTTCCCTTAGCCTACTCTCATCTCAAAGATCTCAAGGACACCACAAACAGCCAATTAAAAGACTAACAGGAGGTGGAGAGCCATCTGAACAGCACTTCCTTGATGTTACAGTCTCTCACTGAGCAAAGGTTACCCCTGGAAATGTACAGATCTGAGCATGAGCTTCCCCACAATCTTAATGCTCACCACTGGGCACTTTAGGAAAAGACTGTTGCTGTGCTGCTTCTGTTTGAGGTGGTAACACAAAAGTAAGATCCTCTGATTTTTCAAAGTAATTGTAATGATATAATGACATTTATTAGTACTTGTATTTGTACTCAGTATCACCAAGTACTCAAATATAAGTACTTGTACTTATGTTTTGAAAAATGTGATATCTGTGAATTCCTGTACTGCAATAGGGTAAGGAGGGGATCCACACTTTTGCTTTATCTGTCAAATGCACCTTTTGCTTCCTCAGACAGGTAGAGTGGATGGTTCCTCACTCACTTACAATTATATTTAAAGCTATTAAGATAATGTAAGCTTTTACACAAACTTCATAGGGAAAAACAGCTATAAAAAATATAACCAAATAATCATTCGATTTTCACTAGTTTTGAGAACAGGCTACATAACTCCCCCTCAGGCACTGACAGTTGTACAAGGCTCCATAGTATACTTTCAACACATGCTTTATCTTACTTTATGGTTGGTTTTAGCATAATTAAGGATCCAACGATGTAAAAAACAATCATTACACTTTCCCTGCAATTGTATCTGTAGAGGTCTGTCTTCATCAGTTGGCTGAATTTGACATCCATGGGTCTTTAAGTAATGACTATAGGATCATCTCATTTACCATAGGAATAAGCATGATAAAATTAAACCAATCAGGCTATAGAAACTAGTGTGCGCTATCTGTCATAGAAAAATAATAATGATCTCGCACCTAGCACAGAGTGCCTGAAAGCCTCAGTGTTATTGCTGCATGACAACAGCACTCAAGTTTAACATGATGCTGTAAATAGCACTCAGCACTCCAGTCAAACAACAGTGCTAAGAATAGTGTTACATTCCATTTATTTGCAGAAATCTAAATTTCTGAGTTCCAAATTGATAAAATCGACTGTAATGGCCCCTAAACATCAGAATTCTGACTTCAAAAGTTGGATGTTTCTCACCAATCTCAACCTCAACATTCAAAATGGCTGTATCACGCATAAAAAGTGACTAAAGCTGCTGTGATAAACTGCTTATTTGCATTTCTTAGTTGTGTCTCAATAAATCAGACACTTGCTTGCTAATATACCATGTCTATGAGTCAATGTTCTGCTACAGTGTGCATAAAACACAGAGAAATACATTATTACCTTCACTGCTGACATTAGTTAACCTAGTCAGTGGTTTTCTAGTTTACAATTGGAATACCGGAAGGTTTGTGTGACATCATTCCCAAATCCAAATTACGAATTTCAAGCTAAATGGATGCAGCATAAATCAGCTAAATAGTGTGCTCATAAAAAGCTCAGTTGGCATTTGTTAGGAGGTAGGGTTAGGGTGTTAAACAAATTTGAACTTACATTAGTGTTTGAACAAGTTCATACTATTTTGGTAAAAAAAAACAGGAGGGCTTCAAAAGTGGAAGAAATAAGAGATAAATCCAAAGACAAAAACCTCAATAATCCTCACAAACTTAGTCAGGCATTCCTCACACCCTAAATTCCTTTAACCCTCCCGTGGCCTTTGGGTCAAATGGACCCGACAAGGGCTTCTCTTCTTTTTAGTTATGAGGGCTTCAAGAGGGTTAAAGTGGCCAAAAAAACCAACATCAAAACAGAATATTTCAAGACATGTTGATGTGTATATGTGATGGTGTGCTGGAAGAGTTGATTTGACAAGCACCTCTTACGTTTATTCGCGCCTGGTAGGAAACTGTCCCGGCTGAGTTGTTGCAGATGCATCGGTACACCCCTCCATCAGGGACCTGGGTCTGGGTGATGTTGAGGTGGCTAACCACATGGCCTTCAGCATTTGTGTAGTAGGAAACTCGGTGCCGGCTGTCCCGTATCACAGGTTCATCATCCAGAGTCCATGTTACCCGAGGCTCTGGTGTGCCCTTCACCGTGCACGAGAGAGACACAAACTCATTGACGTTGTAGACCTTCTCGCTGAATGATGCCAGAATCTTGGGGGTGCCATCTGGACAACAAATTACAGATCATCCATATTTACTTGTTTTTCACTAGTCAATCTCATAACAGATGACTAGAAATCCATATCTAAAGCTTTTATGGCAAGAATGTTTTGAATTTCAGTCTGTCCTTTCACTGAAAAACATACAGTATGTCTGCTAAATAAAAAACATTGTAAAGGTTGTATTTCACAGGGCTACAACTGTTGGAGACCTCTTTGTAACTGTAATCAGTAAATATTAGATTGACCTAGTGTCTTTGCACATCCTAAATTAACAGCCTTATTCGCTGATAAGACACCAGACATTGGTAATAATCTTGATGCAGAGCCAATTAAAGGCCTAGCAGTCCTGGAAAGACTGTATATCACCGGTTATGTTGAGAAATGAGTTGCTGCCATTTTAGTCAAAACTCAGAAATAACATTTTTTGCAATCTCATGCAAAATCATGAGATGTTACATTTGAAGTATGCGTTGTGAATGACTCTCAGCTACTACCACACTAATACGTCAATGTCTGTAAAACTGGCTAAGTTACAACAATTTATGTGTTGGCTAATGTTAATTATCTGTGGCGGACATCTTGAATTGGATTGACTCTCAAAGGTAATCAGTTGTAGAGGTACATGCATTTACTTTCTGAAAATTTCATTAAAATTCATTAAGTTCATTAAATATTTTGCTAACAGACAAACAGTACTGACCCTAACAGTTAATGCTAAGTGTTTAAGCAAAAATTTATTACAAGGAGTTGCACTTAGACTATGTGTTATGAATTACCCTCAGCTACAACCACACCAAATCTTAGTACAATATGTGTAAAACTGATTAAATTCTAGTCTTTTATGTGTTTTCTGAACTCAGCTGGTTAAGTGGCTACCCTTTGGAGCCAATCTAATTCAAGCTGATCACTTGTATTTGTATACGCTATGAATTTTTCCTAAAAGTTTCATTAAAATGTCTTTTGTGGTTCATGAGAACCACAAAAGCTCTCTTGAGACATGTTAGACACCCACAACAAATTGAGATGGGTTTGAGACACCTGCGACGGCTCTGCAACTAGTTTGTGAGAAAATATGTTGCACAATTTTTTACACAGGTTCAAAATTTAAGTGACAAGACTGCAAGCCTCTGCAACTCAGACAAGAAAATTGAGAGTCCCTGTCAACATTTCGAGAAATTTGAGAATCCTCACAAATGCCATTCACCAAATAGTTCACAGCAGTTGCAGCCCAGCGAGATACTACTTTAAAGTAGATAAATGCACCTCCTCTTTCTGTCTTCGCAAACCTACTGATTATCAATATTTACTTTATATTGGTGAAATCTAAAGAGTATAGAAGCCTCCTTTAAACAATGTGATAAGCACCTAAACTAAAAAAAGTGAAAATGTGAGACCACTGCCTTGACAGGTTAGATTCACATGTGCATACAGAAATGCACTGGAAGATCATACATGCCCAGTCAGTTATTGAGCACTGAAAGATGCATGCTCCCACCCACATATTCCTCACAGTGAGTTCTAACCTTCAAGTATGACTTGAACAAAGTCCTGGGCAGACATCTTGCCATGTCTGGCAAAGCACTGATAGGCCCCTCCATCGCTTTTGGCCATACCAGCCATGACCAGGTTTTCTCTGTTTTGGCCCATCATTCGCACACTGTTACTGGGGTAGATGAGCTCTCCGTTGCGGTACCAGGATAATTGGTACTCCTCAGAGCCTGTTACACTGCAGGTCAGTGAAACCTGGCTTCCCACGCTGCCCTTCACCTTCCGCGGACTTACAGTCACTTTCAGGAGTTCTGTTTGTTGGGGAAAAAGACATTCGTATCAGATTTGAATAAAATAGTAAAATGTTACAATACTTTTTGTAGTTTTACCAAAGTATTGGTACTATATAAGTGCTTAGATTGCTACATGAAGTACCTTAAATATTTAAAGCTAAGCTAAATTGTTGCTTTGAAGCTTCACCCTGTTCAGATTTTTCCGGTTCTGAAAAACGTTGTAAAAAAATGTAAATAAAACATAATGCAATAATTAGTAAATTTCATGAACCTATATTTTATCCACAATAGAACATAGTAAACTTAGTACATATTTAAATTAAGAAAACTCAACCATTTAAAAAGAAAAATAAGTACTTCAAAAAAATCTTTTGCTGCAACACATCTCAAAAAAGATGAGACAGGTTCATGTTTACCACTGTGAAGCCTCCCCTCTTTTTACAAGTCTGTAAATGTCTAGGAACTGTGGAGAACAGTTGCTGAAGTTTTTGGAGGGGAATACTGTCTCATTCTTGTCTGATGGAGGATTTTAGCTGTCCATCAATCCTGGGTCTTCGTTGCCAAATACATACACTACACTGCTCGGTTTGTATTTGGGTGTTTTGTCTTTAGGATGGACCAGCCTCTGTCTGAGAGACCTGTTAGGTTTGAAATGCACCAGAATAATCCTCCTGAGATTCTTAGATGCTGCTTCACCTTAAGGACAGAACACTCAAACACAAACTAAAGGGTGTGGTGGGTGCAGTTCAGTGTAGTGAAGAATGTTCAGACCTCTATATTGAAGAAAGTAAACAACCTTTCCACAGGCACATGGGTAACACAGCTTTTCAGGACAAGGCTCAACTGTGCATCTACACCTCAAGAATAAGGGACACTCTTTTCAGGAACAAAACTTTCATATTTTGGACAGAGAAGACAGATTGTTTGAGAGGATGGTGAAGGAAGCCATTTATGTCAAACAAGAAAAAAAAAAACTTTCTAAACCCTACACTGGAGCATTAGGCCTGATACCCAATCATTTTCACTCTAATTC
>JAOXNZ010000030.1:26518161-26532298 GCA_028566095.1 Kryptolebias brasiliensis
ATCCAAATTATTATTGAATTTTCTTTCCTGAAAAAGATTTATAGATTTGTATTGGGGCAAAGCTCATGACCCCAAAATTCATCCATTTTTGACAACATCATCAACATTCAAATTAAAACAAACATATTAATAAGCGTTAAAGACTTAATTAAATTCTAACCACAAGTCATTTTTATATTTATGTTTACAACCAATACGGATGTAAACAAATAATTAACAAAACCTAAATAAGAGATGTCAGCTGTGTAGTCGCAGCTCCCAAATGAAAAATGGCTCCTTTGAGAGTAATTGTGCTCTACGTTACCTCTTTAGCCTATGCAAATGAAACAGCTTGAGTAAATGATGGCCTAATTTATGATGTGCGCTCTGAGAAGTAATAATCAATGATGACTGAACTGATTTCTATCGTTCATCAGCTGTGATGGCCATGATTTAAAATAGCCAATTATATCTTCAGTTTAATCTAGCCAACAACAGCTCACGAAAGGACAAAACCAGCAGCCGTTAAGTGGAGAAATAGTCATCATCACCCCCTATTACCATATTGCTCTAAATTATCACAATCACTGAGGGAGCATTTAACATGCCACCACCCAGTGGAGGGAAAAAAAATCCAACAAATAATGTCTGAATGAATGTGACTGATTTTCATTTTGTTCCCTTTGTGATTGTTGCTTCCAGTTGCTGATGTGTTCTGGGTAATGAGGAAGTAATGGGACTGTAATTGGGCAGTGGACGTTTATAGCGAGACAGACAGACACAATGACCGAGTGCTCAGGTGCTCAGCTTGTCTGAGACGCTCCCACACACCATCTACACCACCTGACTGTCACTCACAGAGACAACAGGGCCGAGGAGAAGGGGGAGGGTGGATTGATGGAGGAGGGGGATGGGTCAGTGCAGCTGGAGCAGGTGGAGAGTGCTGCTTAGCTGCAGTGCTACTGTTGATTTCTCAGATTGTTTATAGATTTGTCAACGTTCAAGCTGCACAGTCACATGTTTGTACAAGGTTATACAGCTCTGGCACTGCCATTTTAAGGGACCTAAAGTCTGTAAACAATGTGAGCTCCACTTTATTTCCTCCCATGAGTTGCAGAAGCGCACAATTCAGTCACTTGAGTTTTTAGCATGTTCTAAAACTTTGTGCAACCAATTTGCTTTTAAAATAACAATTGTCACAGACCTCTAAAACCTGTCTTTATAGCTGTATTTAGGACCTATATGGAAGCTGTCTTTAAAAATCTTGTCCAGGTCTAAAAACCACACCAATGATGATATTAATTAAACTAGTCAAATCTGCTTGTCTTCATTTCAAAACTGTACTCCAGTCAATTAAATCATAAACTTGGGAGAGGCTGCCAAGGTGGGTTGAAAGCAAGCTAATGCGGGTAGGATGTGAGTGGAAGTGGACAACAAAAGAATGTGCAAGAATACAGTTTTACAAGCCGTTCACACAAAAATTGGCCATGGCTAGCTGGTTGTTTGATCACAAACACTCAGAATTTAGTAAGACAACAAAAAATTGACCTACTTTTTTGCAATTTTGAGTCTCCAACTTGTCACAGCACAGTCAGATACAGTTTTATTATAATAAGTAGTTTAATGCCAAATACTGTTTTATTTTGTTATATCTTTAACCTAGTGCTTTAGTTAAGTAGTGATAGATGTTGTTGTACTCTACATCTGGTCATTAATTCAGGTGATTTTTCTATTCTGTCACTGGATTGGGACATTTTCAAGCCACAAAACTCAAATTTCTACTCAATCATGCCCTTAACAGATGGAGAAAGATGATCAGCATAATCAGAAGACATTGCTAGAGTAAGGTGTTTATTATTAATATTTTATGTGTGTGTTTATATATATATATATACACACACACCCAGACACTATATTTCAATAGATAGCTGATATGGAACTTAAAGTGTTTTCAACAATATTTACATGAGTTAGTGCCTCTAAATGACCGCCCACCTAGCTGGTGGTGATGAGGGGCTGCAGACAGATCTATTGTGCTTGCATGCGGCCTTCTAGCTTTTTTCTTGTATGTCATTTTTTTTTCCTGTGTCTGCCTGTTCTGCAGTGAGGGTGTGGAGACAAACCGAAGACAATTGCACAGCAGCCGTGTCTCTCTGAAGCATGCCTCCCTCTAATTTCCCTTGTCTCTGTCTCTGTCAGACTGAGACAGTCTCCTGTTTAGGTGCATTGTCAGAGGGAGAAAGACAGAGAGAGGGTGGAGAGAGGTGAGCTAGTTACTGTGGCAACCAGGAGAGTGACTCCAGGCATAGGCACAAGCAGGGGTGTGGGAGGTGGTGGGGATGGATAGGACGTGGTGAGCAGGAAGCGCTGGAGAAGAGATGTAATGGAGGGAGGGGGAGGAGGCAGATCAGAGGGAGGTGTCAGTGGGTTACAGCACACGGAACGATTCACCTTCTTTTCCTTCACTGGCAGAAGAAGGGGAGGCAGAAACAAAAGGAGCTGTCTTTTGAATGGTCGCAGCACTGGATTGGACTGTCAGCGCTTCTTCCTAACAACCTCACTTAGCTTGCTGCTCCCACTCCCCCCAACACTACCTTACCGTGTGACTCTGCTGCTCAGTCTCTCGTACCAAAACTACAGTATGTGCTACAACTGAGATGGAATTTTTGAATTGCAATCATCATAATTTGCCTTATACTTCTTCTCCATGTCTTGATCTGGTTGTATTACTTTAACAGAATATTACTAAATTGATTTTTTGATTTGCTTAATTATTGGTCTTCTTATTATTATTTTAGAAACAACGCAAATTTTAAAGCAAAACAAAAAAGAAACAGTGTCATGATGCTGAGAGGTGGAAATGACAAAATGGTTTGTTGTAATGGTTTATAAGTGTAGAGACTTGAGCAATTAATATAAAAAAGGACTTTCAGGAAAGTTAAGATATGTCATAAAAACGTCATTCAGTTACACAGATCTTCAGTCTGTGCTAGTCACAGTTTCATGCAATGTCAGTAGCTACATCAAGCTCACTATACTAAAGCCAGCCTTGCGAGAATATGTGACACAGTGTCCTGTCTGTGCAGGGACGGCTGGTATAAGTGGGCTAGTAGGGCTAAGCCCTCCCTGGTGTTTACATTAAAAATGTTAAAATACCTAATAAACACAAATTAAACATTGTATCACATTTTGTGAAATTTACAACAAAACTGGTGTCAAACAATCTTGTGAAAATCCCAGAAAGAGGGCTGACGTTTCACAGCCCCGTTCATTTAATTTCTTTCTTGGTACAGAATGATTGGCAGCCGTCTTGCCATGCCCCCTTGGTTTGCTGCTCATTTGGACTAATTTTGTTCAGCCCAAGGTCATCCCAAGGCCACAGGCTTTAGCCAATGAGTGGATGTACAACAACGTGCCTCAAGCGCAAGTGTATGTGGGTGTGGTTTGGCGTACACTGAGATAAGTGTGATGGAGCAAGATAAACATAAACGAGGTGGATTATTTAATTTCTCACTCATTTTCATTAATGTCTTTGGGGGAAAACTGGAAGTGAAGAGGTTGGGGGCGGTAGACCAATATTGCATGTCTTGTTTGATTTTATTTTGTCCAAAAAAGGTTCAAAACAAAAACAACTGGACTTCTATTCTGTAGTTGAAGACGTTTGGCTTCTCATCCAAGGAGCTTTCTCAATTCAAAAAGCAGAGAGTGTGGAGTTTGAGCTTTTAAAGCTGAGCTGTTCTGTAAGCTGGATTCACATGCAGATTACCCTCACTCTCCTAACAATAGAGGCTCGTTAGGGTCCTTGTTCGCCTGACTCACTGATGGGCCACTCTGGTCGCATGAATGCAGGTCCTGATTGGAGTAAAACCATTTTCTTTTAACTGCTTTTCCATGCAGGGTTGTGGGGAAAGCTAAAATAAATAACTAAAATGAGCATTGTTCTAGCTAAAAGGAAAAAATAGTAGCTAGAAACTAAAGCTAGCCAAAAGTGGCAGAACAGTAGCTAAAAGCTAAAAGTAGTAAATTAGTAGCTTAAAGTTAAAATTAGTAAAATTGTGTCTAAACTCTAAAAAGTAGCACAAGAAGACAAGGATAGAGCAAGTATCTTGAAGCCATAAAAATACAAACTTGTTATAATAATTTATATTATTTTTGTGGAATGATAAGGGGGGTTAAAGTGATGTATGGTAAGTTGATTTTTTTAGAGGTGTTTTTAATATAATGACAATAATGACATACAATCACAGCCTCTTTGGAATGTGCCCATTGATTGCCAGATGATAAAGTTACACATTATTTTAATATTTTAAATAATTGACCTGCATCTTTCTTTAAGTGCAGCTTGATCATTACAAATTTTGTCATCTCTCAATGTGAAATTGGCATTTCTCTTTGACTGATGTTAATAAGCCTTTTCACTCCCTCCATCATAAGCATCATAACTGTCCTGGCCTATTTTGAAGACAAGATGAGAATGAGAGTAAGAACACAGTGACCTTATAGCAGGAACCCGCAGAGAAACAGACTGCCAGAGACAAACAAAAGCAAGATGTGAGTGTAATAAATATGCTGCCCCCTGTGGTGAGGATGACCTTATAATCAACAACAAACTGTTGTAATAGCCAAACCCGCTGTGAGATGTCCTCTGTGGAAGGGCAAAATGCCTGGAATTCAGCGGACAGGAGCGACAAAGCCTTCAGAAACGACATTAGGCGTAATGATAACAGATGAGCTCCTGGGTACTGTGGTTTACTGTACGTCACCTGCAGATTAGTCCACAGGCTTCTGTGTTGGGCAGTAAGTCACAATAAAGAGGACAGCCACACATATTATACTGTCTGCTGTCAAAAAGTGAAGATAATGTTTTTGCCTGTGACTGAGTATGTATTCATCTGTTACCAAAATATCTCATAAACCACTAGACGAATGTTAATGAAACTCTCAGAAAGTTATCATTAAATGTACATCTACAATTGATTAGGTTTTGGACTGAACCCAATCTGAGATGGTCATGACAGTCAAATGACCTTAAAAAACAAAATGGCTATAACTTAGTCAGTTTTACAGATATTGATTTAAAATTTGGTGAAGTGTTAACTAAGAGTCATCCCCAATACGTATTCTTGGCACAAACATATTTTAGAAAATATTTGTTTAAAAGTCTGCCAAAAACTCTTTTGAGTCAACTCTGTCTTTCAGTTAGCAAAATAACTTATGAACCACTAGACAGATTTTGGATGTACATCTACAACTCATTACCTTTTGGAGCCAACCTAATTCAACACGGCCTTCACAGCCAATTGACAGAAAACAAGAAAATGTATGTAATTCAGTAAATTTTACAAATATGTTAGAATTTGGTGTAATAGTACCTGAGAATCATTCACAACATGCGTGACATCTGGCAATATTGCCCAAATTTTGGAATAACATTTTCTTCGAGGTTTGACCAAAATAGCTACAACTCTGTCATTACTCATCATAGGTTGAGCTTAGTCTAAAACTCTGGCATGAAAGGCAGTGGGCAATATGCATTCATTTCAAGAAATATTAGGCTAATAATTCTAATTAGTAATTTGTCACACTGTATTTAATAAACCAAAAATCAGGTGTCTCTGCTGTGTTGTGTAACTAGCTCTAAGTGACTGTTTTTATCATACAAGACAAGCTACACCTGTGATTGCTGTGATCCAACTTGCTGTTCTGAAGCAACCAACAGAGGAGACACATTCTCATATTTCAGTGGGGACTTTCATTTCATCATGAAGGTCAGGGAGGAGAGCGGGAGTGTTGGGGTGTTGGGGGTAAATGTCAAAGAGAGGAATTCTGATTCCTGAATTTTGGGAGACGAGCTCTGACAAAGTAACTGATTATTTGGTTAGGGATATAGTGAGTTGCTAGAAGTGAAGAAAAAAAGGTGAAGAAAAAAAGGTAGAGGAGATGTGAGGGGGTTCTGCTGTTTGTGTGTTTTGGGTATGAGGGGCAGGTGGGGAAGGTTGCTAAACACTCCCATCTGTTCATGTCCCAAGGCACTTCTAGGGTACTTACCTACTGTCTTATGCAGATGAGGTGTTGCAGTGCCAGCTCCTTCAACTCGTGGTGGATAAATAATGATATAAATATATTTGAATAATTGCCACAGAAGGATGGTGAAACAATGAGCATCAGGGTCAAGCTGTTTCCTAGGGAGCATTTGCTTTATACCAGCTGATGATCACAGCTCTTCAAGGATGTGTGAGTGTCCTAACTATACACTCATTAGAATTTGCCTGCCTTTTTGGCTGCGGTACAGTCCCAGGAGGGAGATGTGCTTAATGTGGGTCTTCTATGCACAACAAATTGCATTACATGTGCTATAATGATACAACAATACACAGTATCTTTCTCTATCATACACACAATCATACGCTCATAAATGCATCAGAGAAACAGTGGGGTTCATGTTCTCATCAAAGGACACGTGGATATGCTGAGGATTGTAGAACATAGGTTACCATGACGTCATAAGTGTTTACAGACTTGGACCATTCCTTTTAAAAAAAAAGGAATGGTAACCTCTGACGGGAACCTGAAGGTTGAAGCCAAAACTGGACCAGTATCCTGATAGCTTGGTTCCATAGACATATTACATTGATTATATTGAAATGTCCACGTCTTCTATTGTTGTTGGGATTTGAAGCCAGAAGGAACCGCTTTACAGAAGCTGCCATGTTGTATTTTTAGAACCAGAGTCTGCACACTAGTGATGTGGGGCTTTAAGTCCCATCTACTTCTCCACACACAATCATGGTATCAGCATGAAATAACAAATTGCAGCTAAACATGTTTGAAAAATGAACGTTTGAACATACAGCAGCAAGGTAAGAACTATGTGAATTAACAAAAGTCAACACCTGAAAAAAAGTGAATTTTCTTTTTTTTTTACCGAAAGCAATCCCCTTTGTTTACATGGAGGGGGCAGGACTAAAAATTTGCACTTGAACCAGTTGACAGGTTGGTCTCGTTCTGGCTTCGACTTCCAGGTTCATATCAGAGGTCTATCAACATACAAATTATGGATGGTTCCAATTCAAGTCTTAAGTCTTGACCTTTTTGAACTCAACACTGCTCTTGATTAAAAAAAAATACACCACCAATAGTTTTTTTCAAGGTGTTGACTCGTGTTGATTCATGTAGTTTTTATTTTATTATGTATGCTTAAATATTTATTTTCTAGCATGTTTAGCTGTAATTAATTATTTTATTGTTAAAAGAAAGCTTATGTGACACCATGACTATGCAGGAGAATAGATGCAATTTTAAGCCCAAGATGTACACAGTCTCAGTTTCCAAAAATGCAACATGTCAGCTTCCGGAGAGCAAGATTTCTTGGCTTCAATATCCAACAGAAGAAGAAGGTAGAACGTCATGTCTAGTATTATTGTATATGATAGGGGTCTTCCAAATGGGATCCCCAAATCTGGACCCAAATAAAGCCTTATCTGGACCCAGATCAACTGTTAAATTTCATCAAAAATAATATTTTTACTTGTATTAATTTTTTTTAGCATTTAGGGCAATGAATTCTAAGCAGTGTGGCATTTCCAACATAATAATTGGCTTTTTGTTACTGTATGCGGGCCTTGCAGATGTAAAAAGAAGCTGCCATTCTGTAGAAATATAAAACCTGTGAGAACAACATCATGAGAAAAGAAAATCTGTATGGCTGTCACAAAAAACGAAAAGTTGGGAGGGAAACTAGAGGTCTTTATCCTGATTGGACGAACATTTATGTGTTTGTCGCCTCCCAGCAAGAAGGTTGCAGGACCGCTTCCCAACCTGGGGCCTTTCTGGAAGGAGTTTGCATGTTCTCCATGTGCTCACGTGGGTTTACTCAGGGTACTCTGGTTTCCTCCCACAGACTGAAAGAAAATGGATGGATGGATGTAACAAAAAACTTTTTCGGCGGACCTCGCTGATCTAACTGAAACCCTCTGATATACAGTCAATGATAAGAATTGAGGTTGGAAGTGAAAGAGATTCTTGCATTTCCTACACCTTTACTCTTGAATACAGTCATAAGTGTCCACTAAATGACAGGATATTTAAATCAGAATAAGGAGCTTAGATAGAGTGGGGAAGGGGAAAGAAGAAAAAAATGACTGAAGAATTGGAGGATGGAAAGCTTGGACTGATATAAATCTGGTAAACTGTCAGAGAGAGGGATTAATAGACCAAATCCCTGGTGAAAATAGAGGCCTGAGTTATTTACTAGCCTTACAACCAGCTGCAAACCATCTGTACTTAATTGTAAGACACAAACTTCATAAAGATCAACGAGGGATTTGGCTACAAAGCCTCTTATGCCACTGAATTGGTGTCTCTGCTTTGAAGGGAGTATGGGCGGGTGCTGGGAGGTTGTCATATTTGCGCCGGAGGACACTACCGTCTCTCCTCTTAGCAGCATCACTCAGGGTCATGTCCAGCTAAATGTACAGACAAATCGTGTGTAAAAAAAAGACTAGGCATAGTATTTTGGGGTAGGTGGGGATGGGCGGTAGGGCTGGCAAATGTTTTGATTAGCATTTATGCTTGCATAGAAATTCATACAAACAGCTGCCCATGGCCTGCTTCAAAACATTTAATTGGCTTGAACCTCAGAGCCTTTAAGCAAGAGGCCAACCATTAGGTCCCAATTAGGCATGTAAGTGGCCTATTAACCCTCACTTAATCATGGAAAACAGCAATACCTATACTGGCCAGGAGATTGAAGTCTAGTACAAAACCTGCATGTGGCATTGTTTAATGTAGGTCAATGTTCGTTATGTAGTCCTCGGCAGGAGATAAGAAGTCCAGTCCAAGCCACTCAATGGCAGGTAGCCAGCCTAATCCTATTTAACAAAATCTGGATGGAATCTAGGGTGGGGCAGTTGATGGGGTCACATGAGGAGCCTGTTGGGGTAAAGCTGTGGCTTTGAGGGTGCTGCAGTTTAAAAACCTTCACATGAAATAAAATATACCCATACGCAAGGTTTTTGTTGTTTTAGCCTTGAGTCCACATGGAAACAGCTTTCAGGAGCCCCTAAATGAGATTTTAAAAAATGGGTTCTAGAATAAAAAAACCTTGAAACACAACCATTGGCTTTTCATGTGGCAGAAGCATCAACAACAATAATGACAGATTGCATGCTTGTGTTTGTACTGCGATTGCTAGTTTCTCAACTACATCAAAAACCTCATGCTGTATTAACTTCAGTGAACAAGGGTGATGAACAATAACATTGCCTTAAACTGAACAGAGCAAAAACTCCTTGTTACACCACATAATCTAAAGACAAAAAGGTTTTTTATTACTTTACTGAACTGTCAGCAATACAGAAAAACAAATGTTGCAGAAAAAAACTACAATATAAATCAATTAAACATTTAAAAATCACGAGAAATGTGAATAGTTTTAAAATACTTGTGTGTAAAGAATTTAACATGAAATGCTTTGAACATTCAAGCAACCATCCTTCGCTGTGTACTGAGCCTGAAAGGAGTCCATTAAGTCCACGTATTTGGACTGACGCAACTTCCAGTCAATACTGTCCTGTACTTTGTGGTTTTGTAATTTAATGTGACACAAAGTAGTAGTTCATTGTGAGTCACAAAAAGGATTCAGTTTTAGCTCCTTTTCACCATCCTCATCTTTTTTTTCTCCTTGTGTTTACAGTTTAAAACATAGACTATATAATATATACAGCCTATGTTTTCTACCCAACCAGTGAGCTTTATGCTCATGCTCCACATCTTGTTTGCTGCTGTTGGTGAATTTTTATGGGAGTGTTACAGCGCCACATAGAGGCCTGGTGTAGTTACTACAGCATTTGGAGTGGTTTTCTGTTTCCATGTGGATGAAAAATTTTTACAAACAGGGACTTATTTACGAAGAACATTTTAGCAACAACAAATAAAAAGATTGTTTAGGAAAAATAACATTCTAGTGTGAATAAGGCCTTCATCATGTTATATTACATTGAAATTGTTTGAAAAAATAATTGCTTCAATGTATGTCTGCTTGTTTACTTGCAGTTTGTTCCTCAGATGCATTATTTCTAAGAAATCTACGAGCAGGTCACACAAGAAGGAATATTGAGGGATCTAAGCTGCTGGCCTCTTTAACCAATTTATTTTCTTCTACTGCACTAAATCCTCCCGTCTCCATATGTTAAGGGATGAAGCGAGTGGGGAGGGAGTGTGGGTGAGGTGTTAGGGTGTGGATGGGGTGAAGGGCTTTTAGGGATTAGGTCATCCTGTCTGGACATATGCCTTTCCAGTGTGATTATATGCTGGAAGGTCTGGTTTGTGCCAATCTAACCAGTATGGAAGAAAAACAAAAGAAAATATTTGGCCCTCCTCATCTTTGTGCTGTAAAACGAAAACAAAAATGTATTGTGATTCAGAAAAGAACAAAATTATTTGTCTAAACAACAATTCTCTAAGTGGTAGGTAATTGTTGCTGGTTTACAACAAAGTTATATGTATTTATTATATGTAATTAAAAGTCAAGCACTCCTTGGAGAATAGCATATCATCTGCTGCCTTTCATGCCAGATAGATGCCAGATAGATATAATTTTAATTTAAATTCATCTTATGTTAAACTGTTGTAGCTGCTTTAGCCAAACATTAAAAATAAAATAATTATGCAAGTCTCATGCAAAATCAAGAGATGTCACACTCAGAGTCTGTGTTGTAAATGGCCCTCAGCTACTACGACACCAAAGTTTAGCAAAACATCTGTAAAATTGACTGAGGTATAACCATTTTTTTGTTTTTAAGTTCCATTGGTTGTAGAAGCCATCTTAAATAAGGTTGGCTCCAAAAGTTAATTAGTTGTAGACGTACATCCAGTGGGTAGTTTCATTCAAATCTGTTCAGTGGTTAATGAAATGTTTTGCTAACAGACAGAGTTGACTTAAAAAAATTGATGCCAAAATTTTAAACAAAGATCTAACACTATCTGTTTGTGCTCAAACTATGTGTTGAAGATAACTCTCAGCCACTGTTACACTTTTGTGTTTATGGAGGTCAGTTGGCTATGGCGACTATTTTGAGACAAGTTGGCTCCAAAAACAATAAGTCATAAATGTATATCCAATGATTTCTTTCTGCAGGTTTTAATAAAATTTTCCAGTGGTTCATGAGATATTTTGGTAACAGACAGACACATGAACACACATACACACACAGCCAAAATTATTATTGTCTGCCTTTGCCTTTCAGCAACAGACAATAACAAGTTACATGAACAACAGAAAGTTTTTCATGACAAAATAGCAAGTAATAATCAATAACAATCAGGGTACGTAGAACAACAAAAGTCTTTATTCGATTTTATCGGAGGACCTGGAGCTCTGTCAGTTGCATGTGTTTTGCATGATCACTCCCCAACCCCTCCTTCTACCTGCTACCCCATCCCCCGTCTTTTTGTTAGCAGGTATAATCCCGGATGGCCCGTCTGGCAGCCACCACAGCCACAAAACACAGAGCAAACAGGACCAGAAGAAGCTGCCGACTGATTGTTTCTACAGACGGAGTGTTTGCTCAGGCCTCACACAATACTGCTACTGCAGCGCAGCTTTTTTCAATCAGATAAAGGCCTTGTTTGGGCTCCAGGAGAGGGCCTGTCAGTAATGAGCAGTGCACCTGCCTTTGGGGAGCATACGTGTGTGCGTGGGTGTATATGTGTGTATGTTTGAGCACATGTGAGTGGTTACTTATGCCTTTTGCTCAAACCACAGGCTTTGTAACATGAAATAAGATTAACCTGAAATCTTCAAAGCTTTATGATCATGAATTATCACCTGTAATTACCCATCATTGTCCTAACTTCTTTAAAATCCATTTTCTCATTTAATGTCCTTTGTCAAGAATAAACTAATTCTGCTGTGTGTTTCTGATCAACTGTTCCTCTCACTGTGAGCTCAAAAAGAGACTCACAACATAGCCTGGCTAACACAAAATGGCTGCCTCAGACTGCAAGAGGCAGGACGGCAGAGCACCATAGTGACCCATAGATAAGTGCTTTTCAATGGTGGAGGCCAATTATTTTAAAAGCAAAGTGCTGGTGTAGACTCTTAGTCATCCAGGACAGGGTAAATCCAAAAATAAATTAAAAAAAAAACACAAAACAATTGGACTTCTATTCTGTAGTCGAATACATTTCGCTTCCCACCCAGGGAACTTTCTCAATTAAAAAAATCTGGAGACTGGAGTTCCAAGCTTTTAAACTTTTATTGAATTTTAAAAGCAAAGGTCAGAAATACAGTGTTTTTATTATTCAGTTGTTTTTTGATGTTTTTCTTTTTTTTCTTTAATTAAACACATCAATTAAACTTAAAGCACTTGGAGAGCGCAAACCTCCGCCAAGGCCATAGCATCATCAAAAAATAGTCAGATCCAGATCATTACCAAAATTTTAATCAGTTGTTTCTTGTGACAACCCCAACATTTCCTGAAGATTTCATTAAAATCTCTTCATTAGTTTTTAGCTAATCTTGTGAACAGACAAAGGGTTGACCAAAACAGCTGCAATTTCGCCATTTCATAACATAAGATTATCTTGGTCCAAAACTATGCATGAGAGGCAGGTGGGCAATATGCATTCCTTCAAGAAATACTAGGTTTTTTAATTTATACATTTATTTCCTCTTTCTTATTGATTGAGTATTAATTATTTAGTACTAGAACATCACTCTGTTACTTTTTTATCTCTCTCACTCCAGGAATCAGACAATATCAGATCCATACCAAGGCTCTTAGAGATTCCAGTGTGTCCCCCTCAAGCTAGCAAACCAGGATTAGAATGTAGGGCTAGATCAAGAGAAAGATCAAGGACACAATGTAATTGGTGAGGGGAGTGCAGGAGGTCCACACTTACAAATGAAATTAATGTGAGCAGAGATTTAGCGGCTGTGTTAATGAGAACATATGTTCAGATGAAATAACCAAAGGTGTGACATGCTGGAAATGTTGATAATAACACACATGTAAATTCTGTTTTTCTTTTAACTAAATATTTATTTTCTTACATTTTAACACACTTTTACTCTATTGAAAGACACATGATGAGCATTTTTATTTTGTTTTACACTATTGAGCAAATATATTAAGAATCCCCTTGTCAGAAGAAGAAGAAAAAAGTTTGAAATATTTACACTTTTCCAGACTCAGATTTCCAATTCTTTGTGGATTTTAATTATTATTTATATCTTTTATAATAAGAAATACAAATATTTATCATAATTTACTAGTTTTTACCATGGTGCAGTATGCTGTGTTCATAGGGGGGAGCCAAGCACCAGCTACTAGTTGACAGAACTGTAGCTCAAGACTGTAAGACCAGACACACAAACCTGTGCACTGCCTGGACTGACTACAGGAAAGCCTATGACTCGATGCCCCACACATGGATCCTGGAGTGCTTAAAACTGTATAACATCAACAGGACACTAAGAGCCTTCATTGAGAACTCAATGGGAATGTGGAAGACAACTCTACAGGCCAATTCAAAGCCAATTGCACAAGTCAGCATCAAATGCGGTATATGCCAAGGTGATGCTTTGTCCCCATTCCTGTTCTGCATGGGCCTGAACCCCCTCAGCCAGATGATTTCAAAGATTGACTATGGATACCGGTTCCAAAGTGGAACAGTCATCAGTCACCTCCTCTACATGGATGACATCAAGCTGTATGCCAAAAGTGAGCGATACATTGACTCACTGATCCACCTCACCAGGTAATACAGCAAGGACATTGGTATGTCATTCAGACTTGATAAGTGTAGCCGAATGGTGTCCAAGAGAGGCAAAGTGATCACAACTGAAGGGGTTGAACTACCTGAAAGCAACATTACAGATGTCCAGGACAGCTACAAGTACCTTGGTATACCGCAGACAAATGGCAACCAGGATGAGATCGCAAGGAAGCCACAACTAAGTGCCTACAAAGAGTAAGGCAGGTCCTGAAGTGCCAGCTGAATGGTAAGAACAAAGTCCAAGCCATCAACACATATGCAGTGCCAGTCATCAGATACCCTTCTGGTATAATAAGGAGATAGAGGAGATAGAAGCCACTGACATCAAGACACAAAAGCTCCTCACAATGCACAGAGGGTTTCACCCTAAGTCCAGCAC
>JAOXNZ010000030.1:26550229-26565846 GCA_028566095.1 Kryptolebias brasiliensis
TATAAAATAAAATAAAAAATAAATAAAAAATAAATAAATTAAAAAAAAAACAGAAGTCTTAGCACCCATCTCCTGAATGAGGGGAATTTGTACCTCCGCCAAGGATGTTATGTTTTCTGTAGTGTTTGTCTGTCTGTTTGTGCACAAGATTACTCAAAAAAATTCAAACAAATTTTCAGGAAATGTAAAACATTCTTCAAGGAAAACGTGATTAGATTTTGGTGGTGATCTGGATCACGATCTGGATTCAGGAATTTTTTTAAGGATTCCAAGCAGGCAGTTTGTCTGTCTGTGAGCAAGATTAATCAAAAAGTTATGAAGACAAACAAACAGACACTACCAAAAACATAACCTCCTTGGCAGAGGTAAAAACAACAACAAAAAAACAACATAAAAACAACAGAGTAAATACTGAGTCAACATTTACACACAAAAAAACAAACAAAAAAACAAAACAAAAACAAACAAAAAAAACCCATCAAAAGTCATTCTGTCACTAAACCAGGCAGCTGGAGGCCAGTATGTTACTGCTGAGGATAGTAATGTTAGATGTTGTAGAAGATGTCATGTAATGTGTTCCGCTCACAGTTTGTTAAGGACAATACTCAGCTACTACCACATCAAATTTAACTCAATTTCTGTGAAAAATGGGTCATAGCTTTTTTTGTATTTTTTAAGGTTCATAAAATATTTTGCTAATGGTATAGACAAACATACACAGGCGATACAGATCATAACCAATGTCAGTCACCTGTTGTAACCATTTCAGCCATCTTTACTGTAGACTTCTGCTAATGTGAGACCCCTTCTGCTGTCACCAGGCTGCTAGCCCCCCTGCCTGTGCGACAGCTGCCAATCTCCCCTTCTCTGGAGACCAAACATTTTAGCGCTTCATAAATTCCTAATGAGCGTTCTGGAGTCAGCAGCCACTTCCACCCACTGGTCCTTCAACCTGTTACGACAAACAAACACGTGTTTCTGCACATTTGGAGTGGGACTCACTTCACACATGTTGTACTCTGAGACCCTGAGGTGTTGAAAGGAGAACAGCTGTGGTTGTCGACAACTACAAGACTGTGGTTTCAACTACAGGCAGAGGAGCCTTGGTTCAGGAGTGACCAAGCTGACACCGCTGCATGCCTTCACTATTTGTTCAGGTGGGGGTTAACACTCAGCTTCTCGTCCAATCTGTTAGAGTTGGTGATGACTCTTAGCCGCTACCTCAATATCTGTAAATAAGGCTAAGTTAGAGCCATTTTTGTGTTTGCAAAGTTCTGTTAGCTCTTGCAGCTATCTTGAAATGATTTGACTTGAAAAGTCAATGACTTGTAGATATGCACCCAATTATTATTTTCTAATAGTTTCACTAAAATCTGCCCAGTAATTTATTAGATAGTTTTCTAACAGACATATAGTGCTGATGCCAACAGTTAGACATTTTAAGCAAAAATAATCCACAATGTAAAGCTCTCATAGTATATGTTGAGAATAACGCTCAGCTACTACCAAGATTTAGCTTAATATCTGTAAAATTGACTAAGTTATAGCCATTTGTGTGTACGCTAAATTTGAAAAGCTGTGGAGGCCATCTTGAATTGGATTGACTCTAGAAGTTAATCAAGTTTAGAAGTACATCAAGTGATTATTTTTGTAAATTTTATTAAAATCCATCCAGTGGTTCCTGAGATACTTTTGCTAATCCTACATACAAACGAACACACATGCACACATACATACATGGGCAAAAACATTCTGGCTTTCAGGTGATAAGAATGCGGATGAGCTAAATCTCTCCATGTGTAAATGACACAGGGGATTCTGTAAGTGGTTCATTTACAGCCTTGTAATCATACAGAGTAACAGATTGCCTTGGCTTTTCTCAAGTAGGAAAATCTGCCATCAACATGGTGATAAAAGCACAGCATCTGGTCTGAATAACTGAGACGAGCCCTTTATGACTCTTTCACTGCAGTAATGAGTTTGATTCCAACATACAGACATAATATTGACTCTCACCACCTGCATACCTAATGAGCTACTAACAATCGGAGACTCCCTCTGGCATTGTGTGTGTGTGTTTGTTTGTCTGTTAGCAAAATATCTCATATCACACAACAGATTTTAATGAAACTTTCAGAAAGTAAGCAAAGTATGTACATCTACAATTAAATAACTTTTGGAGTCACTTGATTTAGGATGGCCATCACAGCTAATTGGCCTTGTGGAACACAAAAAAGAGTTTTAACTCAGTCAGTCTTAGAAAGACTGACTAAAATTGGATGTTGTAGTAACTGATACAGATGCACAACATATAGTTTTAGTGGTAAAGCTTTTTTCATAATGGCGCCTTAAAAGTGCCATTCTGAGACAGCAATTCTTTACCTTTTTTGCCACAGAGCTGGAGTGAAAGTTAAAACAAGGAGAAGAAAAGTCAAGCCTTCAATTCGAGCTGACAGAGATGCTGCACTGACCAGTAAGAGGAAAGGGGGAGAGATTGCTGTGATGGTGAATGAACAGTGGTGAAATCCTGGGCATGTTATTTTAAAGGAGCATCTGATTGCCAGATATTGAAACCTTAGGTGTTAGTATGTGTCCATATCATTTGCCATGGGAGCCCTTTTATTTTGTCGTGGTTTACATCCCGCCATCAGCTGATGAGGCTTGCAACGTCATTCACTCTTTTGACGCTAAGCTTCAGGCCAAACAACTGAATGCTATCATAACCATTACTATTATTTTAATCATGCCAGTTTGGATGCTACTCTCCCCAATTTTCATCAGTTTGTAGACTGCACAACAATAAAACCATGGAGCTCCTGCATGTAAATATTAAGGATGCTTACAGAACAACAGCCCTACCCCCACAGAGTCATTTAGACCACAACTTTTTAACACCTCAGTATGTTCCTGCAGTTCAACGGTTGCCTGTTTCTACAAGGTGTGTGATGAGGTGGAGTCAAGAAGACAGTGAGGCTCTGCAGGACTGCTTTGACACTACTAACTGGGACCCCATTTACACGTGATCTCCTGGAAACGTTATAGATTTTCCAGTGTTGATAGTGAAAACATGACAGATGCACACAGCAAAGCTGTAATCACAATTGCTGTTTAAACTAGACTAAAAAAAACAAACTGAATCCCCTGTAGTTTCCATGCCAAGTCCCTAGCTGGCACTGTGATTTTTGTATTTCAACCACACATGCATGTGCACAAACACTTCAGTTGAGCATGAAAAAAGTTACAGTCCTGTTCAGTATATGTAGAATGTGAGAAATGCATCTCCACTGTCCCAAGAGATGGTGTAGAACATGTACACTCTGTGTCAGAAGCTATGCTAAAATGAAAATGGGGAGCATCACAAACAGCACCTTGTTATCCGCCATTGTTACTGTTGTTGATGTACTCGCACAAGTGCAGAAAACTATTGATTGCAGCCATTCGTATGTGCATATGCTATTTCACACTATGATTGCTGTTGTCGTGTAGACAAACAGCCGAAAAGCAAGACAAATTTTAGTTTCACAAAAAATGGTGTTGTGTAAACAGGGCCTAGGATCTGCTCTGCCTGCAATATAGAGATGACATCAATGTGTTTACTGACTGCATAACGGTCCTGCTGAATGAGAAGAAAAGGGCCTTCTGATTTGGTGACAAAGACACCTGTGCACACGTGGGTTTACTCCGGCACTCCGTTTCCTCCCACAGACCAAAAACATGCATGTTAGGTTAATTGGTAACTCTTAAAATTGTCCCTAGGTGTGAGTGAGATTGTGAATGGTTGTTTGTCTCATTTGTCTTTATGTGTGGCCCTGTGATGGACTTGCGACCTGTCCAGGAAGTCCCCCGCCTCTCGCACAGTGACTGCTGGAGATAGGCACCAGCTCCCTGCGACCCGGAATGGAAAAAGCGGTTAAAGAAAATGGATGGATGGACAACGAGAACTAAAGGTGGGGCTGAGGAGGTGTAGGCAAAGAGGCCTACAAACAAACGTTGTAAGGAAAAATCCTGCAAAACAACATCACAAAAGTGTGGGGGTGGGTGAAGATCACCGGCTTCACCCATCACCTGGAAAAAGCCAATGCCCTGAACTTGTTTTTCAACAGCTTCAGCTGAGCCATCTCCCACCACATCAACCTCAACACCACCTCAGTCAGCAACACTGCTGAACTCTTCTAACCACAACCCTTCAACCCCAACCTCCATTTCAGTGGCCACAAACCCCCATCTGACTGTGTCAACAGGCCAGGTTAGGAGACAACAGGAGAAAATACACCTGGGCATGACTGCAGACCATGATCACATCAACCCTGGGTTCTTAAGTCATGTGCTTCCCAGCTGTCCAGCATCCCGCAGTGCATATTCAACTTGAGTCTGCTGCAAGAAAAGGTGCCAGAAAACATCCTGCCTAGTGCTGGTACTGAAGAAAAGCTACCCCATCTGACCATAACAACTTCAGAGTGGTTGCCCTGAGGTTACACATCATAAAGACTTTGGAGAGGCTGGTCTTGACCCACCTTGGAGCACTGGTGAGAACTGCTCTGGACCCTCTTAAAGCCTTTACATAATCCATGAGAAATCACAAAGTCAGCTCTCAGTCATGTGGTTGTGTGACAAAAATTGAGTCATTTTTGTTTGCAAAGCAGCTTCGTCCACCCCTTCATGACACAAGGCCCAGGCCAAACTTTTTCACACAGGGGTTTGCGCCAATTATTGTGTGATTGGTCAGAATTGTTGTATGATTGGTGAGCTTTAAAAGAGTTAATTTGATTCTACTGCTCCGCTGAAAAGCAGCTGGCTGAGGCTGTTAGAAAATACAGCCATCTTTACAACTGTTCCGACAAAACTTATAAACCTATGAACTAAAAAGACTGCGCAGAGACACACGCGACTCTTTGTGGCTGTGGTGGCTGGGAGTAAGTGAGCCTTGGCCGGGTACCGTCGGGACACGTTCGCTCATTATTGTGCATCTTAATATTTGCAAATACCAAATGGCGTGTACTGTCTCAGTCGGTTTAATGAACATGTCTGGTTAAGGTGAGGGAAGCAAAAATCTGTACAAGGGTAGGAGAGTAGAGAAGCTGGCAGGAAGAAACCCATTTTAACGCTGTAGGAGGAAGGAGGAGCTTCCCGGGAGTTCTGATCCGAGTGTCTTGTGGTCTATGAAAGGTGTGTACGAAAACGAACAGCTCGCAACCACATGACTTCAAACCAACTTTGTAACTTCTTATGGGGTATGCTGGGGCCTTTAGTCTAAAACTCTGAATGTTCTTAGTCTAAAACTCTGCCATGAAAGGCAGTGGGCAATATTCTGTGCCACTGTGTATTATAGGAAATGTCCTTTATGAAATGTGTGGTTATATAAGAGGCAGAATTATAATTCACTTCATGATTTCTCACTAACTAGATGTTATATTGACCTGTCCAGGGTGTACTCCACCTCTCACCCAATGACTGCTGGAGATAGGCCCCAGCTCTCCACGACCCTAAACAGAAACGCAGTTTAGAAAATGAATAGATGTTACATTTATGATAAGCAAAGGTTTAGTTGAAGGTAAGTTCTGTGATAAATTAAAGACCTAGCATTCCTTGAATAAATATATATCATCCGCTGCCTATCATGCCAGAGTTTTAGACTTAAATTATCCTGTAATGATAAATGACAGAGTTGTTGCAGTTTTGGTCAAATACTAAAAAAAATATATGTTAGGGATGACTCCCAGCCACTACCTCATCAAATTTTAGCAAAATAATGATTCAGTTGCAGCCTTCTTCACAAAAATACTTAACTGCCTTAATTATTAATGCACTGCAGGATAATTATATAGTTAATTCAAACATTCTCTAATCATTATTACATGTCTAACACATGGTGTGAAAGCACATTTATATGAGCACTTTCATACATATACACACAGTCTATAGAATAGTTAATTCATGAGTTATTAAGCATGAATAAACATTGAGTATGTTGGTTTGGAAGTAATTAGCCTTTATGGGTAAAGCATTAACAAATGTGTTAATAAATGTGTTAATAAATGTGTTAATTTATAGCTTATAAAGTATGAATCATCCTTACATAATGATGTTTTCAAGGTTAATTAATCATTTATCAATTAATAAATAAGGCTAAATAAGGTGTAGTTATTATAAGGTGCTACCAAACCAAAATTTGAATGCAGCTCATTTCTGTTTAGAGTGCATTATCTCTTCATATAAGAACATTATCTTCATATTTACCCTTATCCCCGCTACAGAAGCAGGTTGCTGTAATCATTCATAAGAGATATCATTGTCTAAATGAGAACGTCAAGCAGCCTATGGTCTCAGAGTGTTTAAAGACTGGCTGATGCTACCTCCCAACTGCTTTTCTTTCAATAAAATGATTTGCGCCTACTCATAAAAAAATTAAAAGCTTTAACTGTAATGTAAGCTAATCACTGTAAACTATAAAATCAAATATAAAGGTTATCCTGAACTACATCACATGGTGCAGTTTGCATTTACTCTAGTAGTTTTCCACATATAGAGATATACAATTCTGAAATGTGGTTACAAACTCAATGTAAACAAAGCCAAAAAACAAAGTGGAAGCTTGACTGACCTACATTAGGCTTGCCAAAGTCACTTATAGTTTATACATGTGTTATATTTTCCAGAAAATAGTGTGAAATATACTCCATTTTCAAGTCTATTTCACTTTACATTGTTTTACAAACCTATCTGCATTCTTTACTCCACAAATCTGAACATAAATCTAAAACAATACATCAAAAATGTCAAAATGCTAGATCCCATTTCAGCTGTTTTCATTTTTTCATTTTGCCTTTTTTTTTTTTTTTAAGGACACTTTAACCATTGATTGAAAAAAAAAAGTTCAGATTTTGTTTTTCACTTTCTGACTGGTTTTCATGGCATTATAGTAAGTACCTTTAAACTAAGAAGAGGTTGATAAATGACAGAGTTGTAACCATTTTGAGCAAACCTCAAAAATAACATTATGCATAATTACATGCAACATTACATGTGCAATTTCACGCTTAGATCACGTGTCGTAAATGACACCACACCAATTATTGGCTCAAATTCTGTAAAATGTACAAAGGTAAAGTCATTTTTGTGTTGGCTAAGGTTGATTAGCTGTGGCGAACATCTTGAATTGTGATCACTCCCAAAGGTAATCATTTGCAGATGCACAGCCAATTACTTTCTGGGAGTCTCACTGAAGTCCATCAACTGGTTTAAGAAACATTTTGCTAACAGACAACACAGGGTTTATACCAGCAATGGCAGAAATGTCTTGCAATGTGTTGAACTCAAAGTATGTCTTGCGGATGATACTTAGCTACTACCACACCAGATTTTTGCTGAATATTTGTAAAATTTACTGAGTTAGAGCCATTTTTAAGTTTGCTAAGTTTGTTTTGCTGTAGCAGCCATTTTAAATGGTGTTGCCTCCAAAGCTTAATCAGTACAACCAATGATTACTTTCTGAGAAAGTCATTAAATTTGGTTCACTGATTCATGACATATTTTGAATGGTACAGACAAAGAAACACATACACACACACACATGCAAACACACACGTACAGACAAAGAGATATTATTTCTCTGCCTTTGCTTTCTGAGGCAGGTGACAATAATGGGCCTGACTACCTCCACTACCACCATTAACCCTTTATGGGTGACTGATTTGTAAAAATAAGATGCACTGATGGACACAGAGCCCTCCCAGGTTCCAACAGTTCAGTTAGATAAAGCAGAAGAGCATTTATTTTTTAGTGCATGGCTAAGAAGAACTGTAAGGGTGGGGGCAGGGAAAAGCTAGAAAGCACTCAAAATGTGATACTGTATCTAGGTCATGATTAAAGGAAAAAGACAGAAAGACACTTGAACGTACACAGAGTGTGTGTTGTATCAGTCGAATCAGATACCAGATAATTTTCTGATAGCAGGGTCTCGTTTGTGTAGGACAGCCAGATTAGCATGGAAAGGTGCATTTGTGCCAGCGTTTATCCCATGAACAGGTAATGCAGATGTCACAGTGGTGGTGGACGCTTGAAAGCAAATGCCAACACAGATCTTAGAGATGGGAGTTGCTGGGTAAGAGTCAGGCAGCCATGACAGGTTGAATGTCCAGGGCATGCCATAAAGTGCACCTTGTTTTGCCAGTCCTTCAGTTTGGCTGGCATGTGTTGTTCCTGTTCTGATAGGAGTGGGTGACCTTCAGCCTTTTTTCAAAAGATTTTCATCTTATTGAAGGTGATTAGATGATCACAGGCCTGAAACAGTTCTTTGTCACATGCAAAAAACACAAACATAAAGGAAGCAACACCATAACATTGGCAGAGATAAAGATGGTAAAATTTTGAAGGGACCAAAATGGACAGGAAAATGAGTGTCAAAGGAACAGCTTAGGTTAAGTGGTTTGGAGACAAAGATTAAATTTTAGTGGTGATCCAGATCACAATCCAGATTGTACAATTCAATGGCATCAGTGACTTTATGGCCTTTTCAGAGGTTTGCACTCTCAAAAAGCTTCTATTTTGTTATGTAGAAAATACATTTTGCTGCTAACTGTTAAGATACTGAAAGATCCTTATTGATTTCAAGGTGGTTGAAATTCAAATATGGTACTGAATCGGATACATATCTGGTGTTTTTAAAAGCGACCGCAGTGTGAACACTCATGTCGCATTTCACCCAACTTTTATGTCAGATGAAAGGACAGAGTTCCTTCATGTCAAAGTCCCACACCACTCTTGGCTCCGACTCTGCATCCACATGTCTCTGCACAGAGGTAGCAGCCACAGCTCCAAAAAAGGTCATCGTTAACATTTGGGCTCTTTTATCAATCAAAGCTTTATTGTCTTATCCACAGTAAAGAAACATGTTTTCCTTTGCAAAGAAATTCTTACTTTGCTGTCTCCCACTGGATGTCGAAATCTCAACTTATACATATTTTTCTCTTCCGTCTTCTTTTATCTTTTACCATTTGGATGTACAGTTGGCCCCAATTGGACAGCAACTACAGAATCAATACACACATGCTAACACTTGCAGCATTCATATTTACTTCCATAAACACAGCGTGCAGAGTGTGACGTCATATCTTCTGTGCATGTGGGTCATTTCGGGAACTGGTAACTGTTCACACTGAGTCTGATGGAGGTCACATTTAAAATGTAATGTGAATGACCACACAAAAAAAATTGGATTTGAGCAAAAAAATTGGAATTAAGCCTTAAGACCTGTAGTGTGAACGTTTACTTAGTAAGATTACTGAAAAACTAATGAACAGATTTTGATTAAATTTTCAGGAAGTGTTGGGGTTGTCACAAAAAACAAGTGATTAAATTTTGATGGTGATCCAGATCACAATGCAGATTGTACAAGAGTTCAATGGCATCAGTTACCCTATGGTCTTGGCAGAGGTTTGCACTCTCTGAGTGCTTCTGGTTTATTATGTAGAAAAGAAACCTAGAGAGATAAGGCTGGGAGGGTTTGAACATATCCAGAGGAAAGTTAGTGGCTATATTGGACAAAGGTGTTGAATATGTTGCTAGGGAGAAAGAAAAGATGAAGACCTAAGAGAATTTTCATGGATGTATGGAAGGAGGATCTGCAGAGGTTTGGTGTGACAGAGGAGGGTGCTGGGATAGAGGCAGATGGAGGTAGATGGTCAACTGTGTAGATTTTTGAAGGAAGCTGCTGAAAGGAGAAGACGACAAACAGCCACAGATGGACTCTTGTAATCTGAATTTTACCATTCTTGCAACTGACAAGCAGTGTAAAAAATGCATTCAACAGAACATACACTATCTACTGTGCACTGGTTATTAGCACCCTTCACCTAAAGACAAATGGCAGGTGATAATGGTTTTGTGTGTGTGTTTGTCTCTTACTAAAATATCTCATGAACCACTAGACAAAATGAAATTCTCAAAACATAACCATTGAATGCATGGCTATAACTTAAGCAATTTTACAGATACTGAGAAAAAATTAGACGTGATAGCAGCTGTATGTCATTCTCAACACACACTCTGAGTGCTAACAGAGTTCACAGTATTTTTCACTAGATCTTGCAATATCACATGAGATTATGTATAACGTTTTTTTCAAGATTTGACTAAAACAACTACAACTCTGTCATTTCTCAACATATGATGAACATATGATCACTTTTTTTTCTAAAACTCTGGCATAAAAGGCAGGCACCATCAAGGAATACTAGACTTTTACATACTGCCTGAAAGGAACTTTCCTGGTACCCCACAGTCTGTTCCTTTCACTGACAATTATCTAATAAAGCTGAGATCACATGAAGACAATCTGTATTGTTGTGGCACATTGCTTGAATATTTACTTGTGAATTCCAGACAATATGTTTAATACTCTTTGCCTGCAAGCAGAACGACAAGATGTGGGAGGCTGTTGGCTGTCATCAAGAGTGTTTGTGTGCACCACCGTCACATGATTATGTCTATAATGGGTGACTGAAAAAGGTGCAGTACATACAGATGCAGAGCTGGGAAAGAGTTGTTTTACAAAAGGATGTAGAACACTTTTAACCCTCAGAACATCAGTTGGGTGGAAATCGACCACACACTTTTTTTGTTCATGTTTTTTTCGAAGGTGTTGTCAATTAAAACGACTGTTCCTGACAAATCCTAAAAATCTTTAAACATTTATTTTACTTTGTCAGATTTGTTTCAAATGCTCCTGTTAACTTCCAGTCATTTTAAACTTTTTCTGTCTGTTCGCAAACTATCACATGAACCACTGGATGGATTTAATGAAACTTTCAAGAAATAGTCAGTGAATGTACATGTCCAACTGATTAACTTGTGGAGCCAACCCAACTAAAGATGGTCTCTACAGCCAGCTGACTTAGAAAAGACAAAAATGGTTGAGATTCATTTTGATCAAGCTCAAATTTGGTGTAGCTGTAGCTTGATGGTCTTTCATAATACTTATCCAGAGCGTGAAATCTTGCAATATCACGAGATCGCACTATATGTTATTTCCAAGATTTGACCAAAATGGCTACCATTTCATCATTTCTCAGCATAAGATTATCTTAGTTTAAAACTCTGGCCTGAAAGGCGACAGGCAATAAACATTCTTTTAAGGAAAGATAGGTCTTTAATGATTCAGTCTTCAGTAGACCAAAAACAATTTTTTTTTTTTAATGAGACCAAAAAGTACTTAAACTGTACAAATCCTTAAATGAGTCTTAATGTCAGTTTTAACACAAAAAGGAAAAAGTCATACTGTTCAATTATGAATCCCACACATGTATAATTGATGCCTCCCTTTTTTGTGTTGTCTGTTTGAGCAGTCTTTAGTGGAGGGGTGGAACAGTGGGAAGGTTGGGGACAGGGTCCTGTGGAGTGAGTGAAGTGGGTCTCTTCTCCTTGCTGGATGAAATAATGCTTGGCACAGTCCCACATGTCAACACCTATTGGTGGCAGGCCCTGGTGAGATCCTCTAACCGTGGACTGCAGGAGACTCCTCCCTCTGTGGAGCCCCTGCATCAACATTTAGAGCTCAAGGGCACCAGACATGTTTCAGTCAAGGAGGGTGTGTGTATGCAGGTGTGCTGTATGGACATGCGAGGGGGTGGGCAACCCCATGAACATAGATGTTTACTTGGTGTGCAGGAAAGACATTAGTACAGTAAATGCAGACAGAAACCATGTTAGTTTACCCTGCTACGATTGGGAGATTTGTTTGGAAGCACTTGCATGTAAAAATATTTGTTTTTACACAGCAAGAAATTGATGAAAAATAAAGATAAATAAGAAATTGCTCTTCTCAAAAAAGAAACCCATTATTCTTTTATATTTCCTGCAGTACAACCCATGAAACTCCACTCTGACAGTGCCAGTTAGCGATGGCTTCCAAATAACCTTAGCAATTTATTAAAGTAAATGTCTGATCAATACTCATCCCACTAACACACAACATAAATAGGCCTGTGCATTAGCTTACCGATGTGTCAGAGGCTTTTAGCTTAGCCTCTGTTTACTACAACCAAATATCATTAATCAACCTTAGTTAAATGTGTGCAGGGTGTTATTATTATTAATTCAAAACATTGGTCTTTTTAAAATCTACTTTAGAATAGTTGTTCTATTTTGATCTTTTGCTACTTTTAGTTTTGAACTACAGTTATAGTTTCTTTTTTTGTGCTAATTTTAGCTTTTAGCTACTGTTTTGCTAGTTTAAGGCTTTTTATTACTGTTCTGCTGGTTTAAGCTTTTAGCTACTGTTCCGCTCATTTTAACTTTAACAATTCAATTTCAGCTTCATTTAGCATCATTTAGCACTCAGCATTCTCATCATGCAATTTTGCAGAAAAGGCAATATTATCATTATCACGGTTGACAGCTCAGCTATTGTCACAACAGCCTTCTTTCTTTTTCCTATGATAGGGTTGTACAACCTGCGGCTCTGGAGCCACACGTGGCCCTTCTGAAGTGGCTCCTTCAAACTTTGACCAAACATAACATGAATCTGAGTCATTTTTAGATTATATTGACGACAAGAAAGGGATAGCTGTATAACTTTCTGCAGCAGAATGACACTAATAATACCAGTATGTTCTGCTGCCTGTGAGAATTCTTTTTTTAACAGAAATTAGTAGACATCTAAATGATACTGTAAATGCTCTGTCTGCACAGGTTCACATCATATCAGTACCAGAATAAGCAATATGCATGTACAGATTAAATTTTCACTAAAATATGGTTAAAAGACAGTGATCAGTTTTCTTATCAGCTCACTCCCTACCTTGTTTAAAAAGCTTTCTGACACAGCGTGTGATTATTTTTTAACTCCTCCTGAATATTAACAGCTTTCAACAAACTTCAGACAAATTGCTTTAAAGACATAAAAGTGGTTTTGTGCAATTGTGCATATTGGAAATAACTACTTTTAAGAAGGCATCAAAATTAATAAGTTGTTTTACAACAACTTATTACAAGTACAGAACAGAAATAAAGACTTGCTTCTTATAAAAAGCCTGCTACCTCAAGTACCTCAAAGCCTTTTATTTGACAACATTTAGGTTTTAAATAACCAAAAATAAATAAAATTTATATGAATAAAATGTGACAATGCAGCATAAAATGCAGTATATGTAAACAGTTATTTTATATAAATTAAATGAAAATTTGTTATTGTTCTATCTTAATTTTAACAGTCAGGTAGTTTTTGTGGATAAATATAAATTTTATTTTGAAGTGAAAAAATGATAAAACTGTTTTTCAGTTGGTAAAGGTTTTAAACTCTTGTCCTATGGTTTTATCACATTGAATTAGCTACTAGCTTTAACATGTTATCCCTCCCAAAGGCTGTTAGCGTATTTAAACTCTGGTCTCTGATTGGCTCTCAGAGTGGCCTTCCCCAGGTCAGAGATCTGTATGTGCTGCAGCACTGAGCTGGGGCATCAAGGCATCAGGGGTAAAATGTAGCACTGAGCCTCCCTGACAGCTCATGGGAGGCGATGCACGTAATTAAAGCAGAACTCTAAAGAAATTGCCTAGGGAGGGAGTACAGGGGCTGGGGGAGGGGAAAGGCCAATTGATAGGGAGGGATGGAGAAGAAGTGGAGGATGGAACGGCCTCATGCCACAACCTGCACCCCACCCCCCTTCTCCTCTGTTGCCCAGGGGCTTACACAATGAGCAGTAAAGAGAAGTGCAGCACTGAGCAGAGATCTGCACACAGAAGAACAGAGTCCCCTCAATCACCCCCCCCCCCCAAATCACCAGCGCCCAATTTGCTCTCATGAATAATGTTGAGCTTTGCGTTCAGAGCCACACAGCAGACATGTAAAACCAATAAGACCCTTCTCTGATGTCAACTCTCTGGAGGGCAGAGGAAGAGTCACTTTGGCGTGGATTTGTTGATGCATATGAATGCTCATTTGAACACAAACAGACTTTACACCCTCTGGTTACACTAAAGAATTTGATCAGTCATATCATCAAACTGCAAATGTGCAAATTTGGCATATTGACCGAGATAGTTGGAGAAGGACGAAATAAAATATGATCTTTATGATTCAGAATAAACAGATAAACTCCTCTGAATGAGAAAATGCTGATGATGATGCTAATACAGAAGAGCACATCAAAAAAATAAAAATAAAGCCCTTACATTCCTTGAAATAATGCATATTAATTATTGACAATTTTAGAACCATATTGGTCAAACCTTGACAAAGTTATGCTTAATCTCATGCATTATAGTGAGATGTCACACTCTGAGTAATTGTTATGAATGACTCCACACTACCACACCAAATTTTAGATCAGTATCTGTAAAACTGATTGAGGTATAGCCATTATTGTGTTGGTTAATGTCTATTATCTGTAACAACCATTTTAAATTGGGTTGACTAAAAAATAAATCTGTTACAATGATGCTGTTTCCTAAAGTTTAATTAAAATCCATCCAGTGGTTCATAAAATACAATTCCAATTCCAAATAAGTTGAGACGTTGTGTAAAATGTAAATAAAAACAGAACGCAATGATTTGCAAATCTCATAAATCCATATTTGAATCACAGTGTAACACATCAAATACTTAAACTAAAGATTGTCCCATTGTCTAGAAAAAAGTAAGGTCATTTTGAATTTGATGGCATGACAATAACTAACAACAAAGTTCCTGGAGAAACTGTGAGGGACCTGCCTCGTGTTGCGTTTATACTGAATGATGATGTCTCGAAAATCTGATCAGTTGTAGACAGGCATCATAAAGGGACATGTCCATCTTTGAAGTTTGACCTTCCTACGTTACACGGTTGCCGAGTTAGAACACACACAAGTTTAGGTCTGAATTTTGACCTCGTTAGCTTTGGCGGCCATTTTGACTATTTTTTTTTTAGCATTCAGTATGTTATGAGGCTCTGTTTCAGCTACTGCCACACCAAATTTCAGCCCCATATGTCTAAAAATGACTGTCCTGAAGCTGAAAGAAACCTAACAGTCAGTGAACATTAAATCAAGTGAAAAATGTGGACACCATGTTGATCTACGGAGTCATTTGCCGTTTTTCAATATACATACTTGTCTGTACTTGTATACTCGCGTACTTGTGAAACGTCATCAACGGTGGCCCAAGTACTGTTACAATTCTAAGTACGCATCAAGACAAGTACGCTCAAAGAACCCAGATGTGTTCTTGCTCTGCCCATTTTATCGACGATGCACTGATGCGTCCTTCTGCGAACTTGAGCCAGCAAGATCTCCCATAATGCATTTCGCCACAAACAAAATCAAAATGGCAGAGAAGAAAGCTTATAACTGTGTTTTCATATTTAAAATTCAAAAAGGCCTAAATAAATAAATATATAGATGGTTGTTGTTGTGTATAATGTGTGTAACCTGTAGAATTTGCTTTTGTTGGGATTTTTTTCAGACACTTCACTATCGCAAAATGCTAATTACCTAACCCACTAGCAACATAAAACAACCGTTTGCTCTTCAGTGTTAATTAATAATAGAAATGTTTTTGTCTTCATGTAGCACCTGGCATTGTTGATATTTTATTAGTGTTGAAAAAAGATCTGATTGAAGAACCAAGCTGTAACGGTGAGAAGTGT